>MU386549.1:637289-718986 GCA_022497025.1 Hypoxylon sp. FL0890
TTATTTTATTTTTATTTTTTTATTTTTTTTTATTTTTATTTTTTTAATTGTTTTTTTAAAAAAACCTTTTTTTTAATTAAATAATTTAACGGATAAATTTTATAAAAATATTTAATTAATAATATAAAAAGCTTTATTTAAGTAATATTATATTAATATATATTATATCTTTATACGACGTATATACGTAAAGTTATTATTATTTAAATTATTAAAACGTTAAAATATAAAAAGTTAAAAAAAATGTTAAGTTTTATTCTTCTTACCTTGTAAAAGTTTATAGTAAAAATCACTTTTTTCTTTTAACATTTAATATCTTTACGATAAATAGTCGTATTATCGTACATTTAAAACCATTAAAATTAAAATTAAGTTAACTTTATAATAATATTAATTATTTTTAAATCGGATAATTATTCGTTAAATTATTAATTTTTAAATAAAAAAGGATAAAATTTAAAAATTAACGCGATTTTCTTAACGTTAACGTTTATTAGCGCTTTTTAACTTTTATTAACGCCGCTTTTTAATTAATCGTTAAAAAAAAAAGCTTATTAATTATTTTAAAGCTTTTAAAAGCTTAAAAAAATGCTACGTAAAAGCTTTTCGAAACTTTTAAACTTTAATTTTAAATATTTTAAGTTATAATATATATATAAAAATATAACTTAAATTAAAATATGCGTAATTAAAAAAGCTTTTTAATAATATTAATTATAAAACGTAAATCTTAATATTAATAAAGTTATAATTATTTTTACAAGAAAAAAAATTTAATAAAGTAAGAGCTTTACGTATTAATTTATCCGTACGAGGCTTAAAAGTATCTTATTATTGTGGAGACTGGGTGCTACTACCTAAATTGGCAGAAGTGCGTTGATTTTTTTTATTTTGGCACAGTTGTACGATCCGTCCGCCGTAGGGTAGTTCCCTACCTAACGTTTAGCTTGACCACTCGCTTGGATGCTACCTAAAACATGCAGGTCGCATAGCCACTAAGCTTATAGAAGTTGACCGTAACTGCCTGGTTTTGATCTACACTACATGCATAGCTACCGCTGGACCAACATCGAAGCTACCAAGTAGGAAACTAAGCCAATTCCTTCCCGAGACAAGCTTCGAGATATGACTCTCAAGTCGACATGACTCACCTCAACACTTCCAGAATGAATAAATGACGATCTCGGACGTAGATAATAGGTAGTGTCTCAGAAAGCTAATGGAAATATCTCAAATATTTTTGGCGAGGATTTACAACGAGCCGCGGAAGTGGGCGACCATCCACCAGTACCCCTCTGTAGCCAATCATTGCTCTTCTATTCTGAACACGACTTCTGCAAGTCGCAAGCCTCGTACCAACATGTCCGGACTTGCTGAATGGACGGTTGAGCTCATTTTAGCCGACGATGAAGGGCGCCGCTTCTACCTCGATCATTATAAGCCGTTTAGGTTGGCCGCCTTGAAACAAGAGCCCGATGGTAGGTTGACCAAGTAACTGTCTAAGTGAAACGTGTTGGACTCTTCTGAGGTCGCCTTGAACTAATAACTGACCATACGGGCCGGTCCGTGTATGCCAGCATTCGGCTCGACCTACACAAGAGAAATCAACTTTATTGAAGAAGACTGGCTCAGCCGCATCAACAATCCTCTGGTGAAAACGCTCGTGGCCGTGCACTCCAATGACAGAAGGGTCTTGTCCGCTACGTCATTAATTGGACCGCTTCCCAACCGGGACCCAGCAAGCAATCCCTTCCAAGCCAGTACCGAAATAACTGGCGCCAGTGATCAACACCACAATCATGTTGAGGCCTCACCGTTGTCATTTCAGATCTCGGGTGTCTACACGGTACCCGACGCTCGGGGCAAAGGCATCGCTAAAGCATTAATTAAGACGGCGGTCGAAGAGGCTATTAACGACGCTAAGCAGCAAGACAGGAAGCTCAACTTAAGCGTCATCGTCTATGCGTCAAACCACGCTGCGATATCATTCTACGAGAGCTGCGGTTTCGTCGCCGACCCAGCAGGTCCGAGGACATCCTTCAATCCTCACAAGAACCGCTCGGAAGTCGAGCTTTGTATGCATTACCGCAGATCTGCTGAATGACATAACATATCTATATCTCTAAACAACCCCCTTCCTGGCCCCTTTTAAAGGTGAAAAAAATTACATGTAAAAATAAAATGAAGATTACCCCAGAGATCTGCTATAGACACTCCACTTACAGCCAGCTAACCGTTCGACCCAACCAACTACGAACGGCGTCCCTATATGCTGATTCTTGGCAGCACAATCAAACAGGAAGTTTGTGACGTCCACGCCGTCTGGATTGGCTCGCCACGCTCCGACTAATTAAAAGATCGCCCTAGGGGACAAACCGAAACCAACTGAGATTATCGAAGGCAGGCTGGCGACCCCAGTTCGTGATGTTTCACACATTTGCTCAGAGGAGGATGATCCCAGTAATCTCCTCCCGCCTCGGCGACGCTGCCGAGCCACTATTTTCCTATATACCTCCTACATACATACGGCGTGGGATCCCGCGTAGCATCGTGCTGTTTGCCCTTCCCTCTTCAGCTTCACGTTCTTTCATTCCCAGCGTTTTGACATAGGCCAGATATCCAGCTTGAAGGTATTCCCTTCTTGACCGTTCATTAATTCATCGACACTCATTTCGAAATAAACTCGTTATAATAAATCGCAATCGAATTCCCATCTCAATATTTAAATTCCGCCGTTCACTTATCTACCTCCTACGTACTATTCAAACATGTTGGCCAAGCAGCAATACGTATACGCCGCCCTCGTAGGGTTCGGCTCCCTGGCGCAAGCCGCCGTCCAGTTCTCGACTTGCATCACGAGCTGCGTGCGGCAGAACGGCTGCGCGCCCACCAACACGGACTGCATGTGCGAGAAGGCCAGCGGCACCTTCCTGTCCGACGTCGTCATCTGCATGAACCAGTGGTGCTCCTCCGATACCAAGTTCACTGATTTGCTGAGCCCCATCCAGTCCAGCTGCAAGGTGTCTCAGAACGCCATCGACTCCGCCGTGGCCAAGGCCGGTTTCGATACCTCTGGCGTCGACACTGGCTCTGACTCTGGTTCGAGCTCCGCTGGTTCGTCCTCCAAGACCACGGAACTCGTGATCTCGGCCACCATGGCTGTCGGTGCCCCGAACAAGGTCGACGGTACGACTTCTGCCCCGGAGGCCACAGGCACCGCCACCAAGAGCGGCAGTGCAGGCTCGACCGTGGTTATCTCTGACACCACCGCCGTGGTCACCGCGGCCCCGACCGCGTCTGAGTCTCTTCTCGTCGCCACCACTCTAAGCTCCGTCCCAAGCGCCACCTCCAGCTCCGCCAGCAGCTCCGCTTCTTCAAGCTCAGACACCAGCGACGAGTCCAGCGGCTCTACCGACGGAAGCCCGGCCGGCACCCATACTGGAGGAGAGAGCGCTGGTACGACTAGCCAGGCGTCCCTGCTCGCCGCCGTCATGGCTGTCGCTGCTGCCATGGCCTTCGGCTGGTAACGGACCCATTGGTTTGGATATCGATGGCTTGATGGCCTTCGCATGAGTACAAGCATAATTCTAATCTTCTATCTGTATGTATTGGGAGGATGTAGCCTGTATAATAAATCAGATACCCCTGGATACGTCGGGTCTTGATGGCACGATGTCGCGCGAGTTGCCGGACAATCACATGGCATGGAATTTAGTAAAGATTTTGATAAGTCGAGACGAGGAGAACGCTGCCCTTGCAGTTCCCGTTGTCAAGCGATGTAACCTGAGCGGAGGCAAGCCCGCAGCAATAGGAATAATTTGAAAGCTCGGTTTTAGCAGCTCTTCCGTTGAGGTGATGGTTTCCTTCGTAGAGTGTCAAGCCCACGTGTCCCTTGACGTACCCTGACCGTTAAATGCGGACAAACACTAATCTGTCTCAATTTTGATATTAAAGATACAGGTGTCTCACATGTTTAGAATTACTAATATACATCCCTCGAACCAGATGCCCGGTAATAGACAGCTATAGCGAATTTGCATGAATATGTCATGCATATAGCCAGGTTGGAGTCGATTAGGTAGCATTCGTGTTATGTTGAAGTCAAAGTCGATTCATCGGATGACAAGACTTGCTCGAGTATTCCCCGATACCAACCATCTGCGGCCTGGGCTTTCTTTCCACCACTTTGTGGCGCTTTGACATCTTGTTCAAGAAAATTCCGTGCGACAACTTCAGCCTCTTCGAGTCTTTGCATCTCGGCATCCGAGAGCTTGGAACAGACAACTTCGAGGTCTTCGTTTCTGACGAGCATGAGCATAATTGATTCAGCCCTCTCTACTACTGCCTCATCGATCCCATTCATCGATGCACAACGACTGCCAAAGCTCGCAATGCTACGACCTGGGGTCAGTTGGAAGAGATAAGTGACTTGATCTTCCATAGTCGGTGCGTCGAAATGCAATCGAACGTTCATATGGGCAAAGGCTAGCTCCGGGGTTTCCACTAGAAATTGGCCTTCAAAAATTTCATGAAAATGCGTTGCGGCTAATACCTTGGGCCTTTCGGGACCAAGTGAAGTAAAATGATCTAGTACCGCAGTAACCAAACCGGCGCCATCTAGACTGTTGGTGCCTTTGCCGAACTCGTCTATGAGCACGAGGCTCCTACGAGTTGCAAAGTTCATGGCAAAAGCGACCTGACGTAGATCAATGGAAAAGGCGCTCTCGTTCTTCGCTACGCTCTCGCGCGTAGCAATACGCGTGAGTATACGATCAGTAATCCCGATTCGAGCTCGTTCAGCTGGCACGAAGCAGCCAATGTGTGCCAGGTACACGATGAGTGCGACCTGCTTGAGATATACACTCTTGCCAGAATGATTTGGTCCCGTCAACACGAGAGCGCTGGGGTGCTCTATCGAGTCTCGCTCAATATCGGGCGAACTTCCATTTACAGACTCCTCGGTATGCTCGCCCGGCCCACCTGCTATATAGCAATCATTTGCGATGAATGACGGAACCACCAATTCCTGCAAGGGATGGCGACCCTCTTCAATATGTATGATATTTTGGTTTGTCATTTCCGGTGCAACCCATTTATACTGTCGGCAGCCAATTGCCAACGCAAACAGGCTATCCAGGTCGCCAAGAATATCAGACGCTGAGATTATGGCTTCCCGTTGTGCTAAGACTTTGACTGCGAGCTCGTGAATGATCTCAATCTCCCGATCTAGAAGGCGTTAGCAATAGTGATGTGGCCCAAAAAGGGGTACATGCCAATAATCATGCAATACGCATCTCCGAAATGATCATCCATCTCCTTCATCTGCCGATTCTTATAATATACGCAGCCCTCAGCTGTGAACATTCTCTCCCATACATCATTCATGCCCTCGCCGTCGTAGTTACCTTTGCCTGTCTCGGGGTTGAGTGAGACCACCGTCAAGAATCCCAACTGCGGAAAGAAAATGCAGTTCTGCACATATTTCCTGGCCCATTCTGGTAGTTCACCTCGCAACTTTGCTATGACGGTCGTTAAGAAATGTTCCATGCCGTCGTAACTTCGCTTCAGTTCATCCAGATTAGCATCAACGCCATGTCTGACAGCAGTCCTTCCACGCTCCATGGACTGCTCGAAATCGATGGTCTGGCTTATGAGCTCACCCACTTGGCAAAGGGCGAGCGGTTGAATTACGTCGACAACCTTACTATACTTTGAGATAGGTTTCAAAATTGGGGAATCTGGTATGCCTTACCTTTCTGATTATCTCAACGTTCTCTGACCCCGGCAGGGTTCGAAGTGAATCTCTAAGCCGCAAGCTGTAAGCTGCAAAACGCTGTAAAGAAGCCCATACATTGTTGGCTATAGAAATCTTGCTACCTGGAATATCGACGCCCTTTTCTAGAAGGGCTATTACGGACTTCATATTTTTGATTTTCTTGAGCTCGTTACTTAGCTGCACAAGGGACTCGTCATTTCCTGGCCGCAACAGGAATGATATCGTCTTCTGGCGGGTGTAGATCATGTCAATGTCAGTACTTGGTCGCAAGAAGATCTGGCGAAGCTTCAATTTCCCCTGGGGAGTACGGGCTAGATGCTGGAAGAGTCCATAGACAGATAAACTCTCTTTAGCCCCAGAGTTACTAGGGCTTGTTTGGTGACTATTTGGGTGGTACTCGGCCTGTAGAATTTGAAGGGACACCAGGGTATCGGCATTGACAAACATGGAGTCGAATAAAGCGAACATCTCAATTGACTTGATCCTGAACGCCACAAGCGAGTCAGGGTCATTTGGTAGGTAATGGACGGTTCTCCTCCGTTGAAGATCACCAAGCACTGCACCAGCGCAGCCAATCTGCCATTCATTAGAGGGACGACAGAAGATAGTTATATGACAGTGTCTCACCGTCAGTCGACTATCAAAGTTGATTAAAGTCCCGAGGCGCATTAATCGGGCCTGCTTTGAGTTTTCTTGAGCCCCAAGTTCATCGGTTCCATCTACAGCTTCGTCGACAACAGAGGTAAAAAGTACACTCTGGCGACCAGGAGTTTCAAGATTCAGCGCAAGTAGTTTGCCTTTTCCGGCGTCATAACGGAAGTCAGCAGAGTTGAGATTTCTCAAGATATATGCACTCTGCATGTCACCTGTACAACTCATTAGTGATGCTTGTTGTACGTTCGTACTAGGCTTCAACTCTACCCCGATTTCCATCGACCCCCTGCGCCTTCTTAGCGAGGTAGTTTGCTAGGGTTTCGGAAGCTCTCGCAGATATGAGGACGGTAGTAGGGTTCACATGAAGAAGCAGTGTCTCGACAAGGTCCATGCCTGACATAGGTACATCGTCAAGAAGGAACAAGGTTTCATCGATAGTAACGTAATATGCACAACCAAGATTCCCGTTGTCTTTCATATCGATTGCCATAATGATTTCCCCCAGCGCGTCTGCATCTTCATTAGACAGAACATCGTCTTCGTGTGAAGCGTTGTCGTTTTCCGGGTGACGCCTTGACACATTTGAAGATGCTTGACTGGATGGCGGATGCAAGGACAATCTCTGTCTCTTTGGGTGCGATGGGAGTTGAGGGGAAGAGGAAGAGGATTGTCCTGTAGTTTTTGAACCTGCACGGCGTGAGGGTTTCGACCGGCCCCTATTTGACGGGTTGGGATGTCGGCTAGTCTGCCTCGGGTCAGGGGTAGAGAAGACGCGGCCATCTGTTGTTGATCGCATGAACAACGAACTGGACTGACTAAACAGTTGTGTACGATCAGATTGAGGCGAAGATGCTCTTGATGGAGCTTGATATCTCTGCCTGGACGCCATATCCTTCTATATTCTGATTGCTTCAAGTGACAAGCAACCGAACGTGATATGCCTCTAGAAAGGGGCAGTGGAAGAGTGCAAAGGCAAGAGTGAAGCAGGGTATTAGAAGGTAAAGTAGATGCATGTGTTTGTATATTAGCGTTTCTATCTGAGAGTTCAAACTGAATAATCTACCCGTGCCTAACCTGGAAGCAGCTACTACTTGCGTTTCAAGGTTGGGGGTGAATACGGAAGGCACGCCCTTCCAGTAGGTAAGATATTCCTCGTGACTTCTAAAATGAATAGCAACAGGTAGGAACGTACATAATGTAGGGAGTCTCAACCGGGCTTGGTTTATTCCTCTCAAAACCTGATAATGGGATCCATGTATGCAATGCCCCTGGCTACCTATCAAACAAGTCGCGGAAATCGCAGCATTGAGGGGCTTTACCATTGCTACCACGTCAATTTCTTGCGATTACGATTCGTACAATGGGATCGGCTTGGTGATTATTTATCCTCCAGCGTAGTCAGCCACTCAACCTGTTGTCAATGGTGTTTGACCCATTCAGCAAACTCCTTCCTTTGTTTTCGAATATCGATAAATCCGGGCCGACTTTCTAGAAGCCGGAAAGGGTTTCCGACATAGTCCTTCTCAACCTCTCCGGTGCTGTTCAGGAATCCTGCTTCGCCCTCTCTCTCGATTTTCCCTGCCCAGACGCGCCATTGGATCGGTCGCAATTTTGAGGTTCCTAGCACCATACCCAGACAGACAATGAAGGTCGCAACGATCGTCTCGATGGTTATATCAATCGGTAGCGTGCTTGCTGCGCCGCTATGCGATGTTGTTAAGGAAGAGAGAGATGCGGCCCGGTGCGTTTGGAGGACAGAATGTTCGTAAGCCGAGTAGCATCTAGAGATGGAAGCTATTGTGAGCTATGAAACTTCATCAAGATCTTGAGAAAGAATAAAAATTGTAATGCTTACGCATCTGCCAGTAATAACAACCCGAAGGCCGTTGTCAGCTTGGAAATCCAAGTCATTGTTTGCTCTTTCGGGCGTCTAGGTAGGTGGTGATGACCAAAAGAATGATGTTCGATGTTTAGAATAAACGACCAGTTCATTCACTTCCATATAGGTGGATGCACATCAGGCAGGTAAGCAGCATGTACCTGCCTAAGTGGACCATGTACCTAATATGCAGAATTAAGCTATTATGCATTAAAGCCGTATTACCTCCAACTTACAGTTTTCGGGGTACCTTAATCTTGCTGTCGGCCTTGATCAAGCTATCGGTCCGTGCCAAACATTTACCCCATTTACCGGTCCTTATACTGCGCTTTCCCTAGCGGTAGGTACAACCTGGAATACCATGGTTCCGTGCTGAAAACCCCGCAATAAAGGGAAGCACCCCGCAATGATCTTTACCTGTACTTCGTCATTCACCAAAGAACAACATCTTTTAATAGATCAACTCGAACAAGCGCCAGCACGACTCATTCTGCAATTCTTGCATCATTCAACATGCCTCGTGTAAGTTATCAAGCCTGAATTATAAAATTACTTCCTCTGCAAATTTTACCTATTTTTAACACCCGTGTTTGATAGGTTAAGTACATTCTGCTCGACTGCGACAATACCCTCTGCCTGTCGGAGCGGTTGGCCTTCGAGGCTTGCACCGACTTGACTAACGAGGTCTTGGAGAAGTGGGGCAGGCCGGAGCGCTACACTGTTGAGCAGCTCCTGGAAGACTTCGTCGGTCACAACTTCCGTGGCATGCTCAATGGCTTGCAGAAGAAGCACGGCTTCACTATGAGCCCCGAGGAGGTTGATGCCTATGTTGACCGCGAACTTGGCGCCGTGACTGCAAAGCTGAGCGAGAAGTGCACGCCTTGCCCTGGTGCGCCTGAGCAGCTTGAGGCGCTCAAGAAGGCAGGGTATCCCATGTCCGTTGTCAGCACCTCAGCGAAGCCCCGTGTTGTAGCCAGCTTGAAGAAGGTCGGAATTGACCACTACTTCCCGGACGAGCACATTTTCAGTGCTGCTACTAGTCTGAACCCTCCGTCCAGCAAGCCTGACCCAGCTATCTACAACTATGCCTGCCAGAAGTTGGGTGTCAAGAATGAAGAGTGTGTTACCGTTGAGGATAGCAAGAGCGGAGCCACCGCTGCCATGCGCGCCAACATTCCCCTCATTGGATACGTCGGTGTCTACGGTATCGAGGAAGGTAAGGAGAAGATGGAGGAAATGGCGAAGCTCTTGACCGAGCAGTGCAACGCCAAAGCCATCATGTACGACTGGAAGGAGTTCCCAGAACTGCTGAAGAAGATCGAGGAGGGACTGTAAGATTGACCTACAAGTCAAGTTGAATGTCAAGGGAGCTTCTCCTATTGCATGTGTTTATGATAGACGGCATGCGAAGGAAGATATTATGACTTAGAGAATTCGTGCATGGGCGATGACTTTCTTTTCCAACTATACAACTTCTGGGCAATGCATTCGATACTGAGCTAATGCCTAATGACAGCTTCTCAATAAGAGTGGCCGTGGACTAGGCCATAGCATCGAGTAGCATTCCCAAGCCAGCAAAATTCGCTGATGTCGCGTTAAATATCGCAAAATAAATGGCTCATTGCACCTACATTGATTCCCATGTGATTCGGTGCTATCACAAGTGAGGCAGAGGATTGCACAAATCAATGCGAAGGGATCACTATGCCAAGGGTTGTTATGTAAGATGGCCTCGAAATTTCGATTGAAACCCGGATTGAAACCCAGTATTTTTCGTGGCGAGGTTTTGCAGATATGAGGCAAGAACGGCTTAACAAGTTCAATGTTTATGCGTATCCTAAGTATATCCCTAGTTATGCATTTCCCCAAATCTAGTAGCATATCGTGGGGAAATTCCTTGTAGGTATGAGGTTAGAAGTCATCAGATCGACTCAGTTTAATCGTGGAGCGAGATCTGCGGAGGATTGCTTGGCTTTGCAAATATTAGAGATGATCGTGAAATTACTGTACCGTAGAACAAACCCTGTGCTGCCGATGATTGTGAGAGTCGTGGTGGGTTCAGTAGCCTCGATTCTGAACAGGGTGCTTATTCTGAGTACAATCTATCAACCAAGTTATTCAGACTCGAATCACGCGCAAAACTTTGCGAATGAATGAGAACGTCGTAGTAAGAATGGGAAATTATGATTCAGATAAACAGACTAATACTCCGCCAAAGGAAGATAAACAGCGCTGCTGTCACACAGTCTATATATGTATGTCTGGGTTATTACCTAAGATTGCCCGAATCGATTCCCCACTCGAGTTAGGCGGTCTTGGCTACATTGAGATCTTACACCTCCCCAGGTCCCGTAGTTGGAGCCAAATCGCGATGTCTTCGAGTACATAAATGGTATCATAAGTCGATCAACAAGCTTCCTACTTTGGGCAGCGAAGTTGTTTGCTATCATTCACCGCCACACAACGTTTCAGATACAGTACATGCTATCTAGGTGCTTGCCACATGGCTGTTGAACCTGATGCGGTGGCATTGGTCGACGTCAGGCAACACATAAAGGGGAGGATCGCACCTCGTATTCCAGTGGCTTGCGAGTGGTGAACTCCAACATTTTTGTGTACCGCCTCCAAGCTACTGCACTACTCGGGTCTGGACTGCTACACTAAGCACAACGGGATATTTCTAGCTCCCGTCTCAAGTGGGTATCCGACGCTGTGATACTATTTCGCAACGGTTCGAAACCACAGGCGGGTCAACAGTAGTTGGTAGAAAGATTTGGAAGTCTATCTCATAGGTGAATGCTCTCGCTTGCAGTGCCAGATTGCGAAGCCTGTACATTTCAGGCTTGCTGCTCCACATGCAAATACGATGGAAGTACGTGTATGTAGAACAACAAACAAGCCCACTGGAATCTGAAAAAAAGACACCTCTTACAGGGCGAGATTTCATATGCCAGATCTTGCCAATTACCGACGCCTAGGCTTCGGTAAAGATAGTAGGCAAAATTGTCCACGCTCGGAAGAGCCAATGTTTGTCAGACATAATACTATGAGTTTGAGATGGTCTTACTATGTATCGATTATTGTTCTTTTTCTTTCTTTTTCCGTTTTCCTTCCCCACACAGCCAATAAGTGGCCAGATCTCCGCCCCTGGTCATACCAGAAATAGTCTCCCCTTTTATTGACAGCCGGTAGCTGGCAGCAAAATTTTAACTTCTCGTATCACCATCAGGGGGCTCATCTTTACAGCTTTCTCTGGCGTCTCTTCTTTAGCAATTACATAATCTAACTTACCAGTCAGGTACTATGACAACTGAATACCGTACGTTGTGATTCAAGTTCTCGATATGATCAATATGGATTGCTGTGATGAATCTGGTGATGAATCTGGTGATATCCGTAGACATGGTAGCATGAATAGCAGTTCGTAATTTTAATTCTAGTTTGAGGCTTGGCCACAATTGTCCTCCATCAGCCAATTTGCAATAGCGGTACCCCTGGCGCCGGCTTGGAAACCGGTCCACCAACCAAGGCAGAGATAGTCATGCTAGACTAGGATTGGACAGGTCGGTGGCAGGGTGGTCATGCATGAGCAACGCGCGACTCTGACACGAAAAAATGGACAGCTCAATGACGAGGCATGGAGGCGCCTTAGCGCTCTTCCTTGACTGCTGGACCTACCCCCCTGGTCGACTCGACTGGCGATCCCAAGCTACAACCAGACAAAGGCCAGGCTTCCCCAGGGACGCTAAGGAGCAACCCGTCCGTTGCTCATTTCTTATTTAATAGAGGCTGACCCAAGTTCTCCTCTATTTGGTCCTCCTTTCTTGTTTTGCCCCGTTCGCTCTTGTCTTTAAAGACTTCGTCACTCGCTCGTTCCACAGTCGTTTAGTTCGAAGGCTCCCTCTACACTCGTTGCAACATTCCTCGTACAATACTTACTTAATATCTAATTGTATCACGCGAGTTGTACAAACACCAATATCAAGATGCGTTTCTCCGTTGTTGTCGCCGGCCTCTTCGCCGCTGTCGCGAGCGCTCAATCAAGCACTGCGACCGACACTGCCGTTTCCAGTGCCTCGTCTGCTGCCTCGTCCGGTGGTGACTCAACCACTGTGGCCTCTACTACCCACACCGGCGTCGCTTCCCTGACCTCCGTCAGCATCGACCCTGCGCAGACCTCTGCCCAGGCTGCTATCATTCAGTGCATCAATGCTTGTGAGTAGACACCTTTACCATCCTCTGGCAAGACTGATAGCTGACATGTCGTAAATAGGCGCCGCCGACGATGTCGACTGCCAGGCCAAGTGCATTGCTGTTCCGAGCCCGGATACCGCCAACGTGAACAAGACCACCGAGTGCGTTGCCGCCTGCCCTCAGGGTAACGGTACCGCTGCCGACAACCAGAACTACGCCAACTGTGTTGACGGCTGCATTGCCCAGTACTACTACACCACCACTGGCACCCCCAACCTTGCTACCAGCAGCGGTGCCAGTGGCAGTGCCTCCACTGCATCCGTCACCCAGGTCGAGTCCACTGTCACTTCTGACGGCTCGACCTTCGTTACCTCCTTCTCGAGCACCGTTGCGCCCTCTGGCTCTGGCTCTGGCTCTGCCGCCTCTGCTTCCTCGACCTCTAGCTCGTCTGCTGCCGCTGACATGCTCTTCTCCCCTGTTGGCACTGGCTTCGGCTTGTTCTCGTTCCTGGCTGCTTTCTTGGCCCTGTAAGCTGAGAGACCAGTTGTTTTCTAATGAGTACGGAAGCTATGCATAATGGGATAAGCCAGTATATTGGACGAGAATCTTAATACCAGGCGCATGTGAGGATCATACGGAAAAGCTTATATAATTATATGGGACGTCAATATTAATTGGAGAGATATAATCACGTTATATAGAGCGCGAATATGAATCTTATATTGATGACCATATTACCTCTTTTTATTTACCCTTGTGAAATGTATTTAAGTTGTAATTGGCTTGGTGCCGTTGCTAATACCTTGTGAAGTTGGTACTGTAACTGGAATATCGCTAAGCCATGGTAGACCAAGTTGTTTCATCTCCACCGCCAGTTGGAAAAGATAGTCGAGGCTGTCAAGAGTGCGCTGGCGTCAGCATCATTGTACATAATCTACTATAAACCGAGAGTAGACCTCACCTTTCACACATTGTCTTTGCTTTGTGGACATTGTCGCCCCAGACGTACACGCCGTGTCTGCGGACCAGGACCGCATACGTGTCTGGGTACTTGTCCATCGCCTCTTCCAGGAACTCGGTAAGGTCTTCCTCGTGGGCTGTATTTTCGATTACGGGAATCCGGAGAGTGTCGTGGTAACCCAGGTTACCCTGCTTCTGGTAACCCTTACCGAAGCCCTTGATCTGCTCGATGTTGTTGATCTCGAACAACTTGTCCTTGCCGGGACCCTGCGCCTCAAGGAGCAATGTGACCAGCACGGCCCAATGCGAGTGCGTGTGGATGCAACAGCCGGCTCCTCTCTTAGTGAAGGCAGCCAGGAACAGTGGTGTGCATTGCGAGGGCCTGCCGCAAGGCGGAGAGCGCAGGTAGACGCGGTTCTTGAGGTTGGTCTGCTTGGAGAGAGCGAGCACATAGATGTCGGTGTTTTTCATAAGCTCCTTCTGGACGCCGGACGGTGCGATATATACCAGGTCACTGGAACACGGAAGTATTAGACATTGAGCTCCTATCTATTTGCACTCTAACAACAAGAATAGGTGTGGGAAGTGGCAGGTGCGATGATATCCCGAAAAAGAAGAACGAGGCCTTACTCATTTCGAATAGAACATCCTCCTCCTGTGCCGGTGACCCAACCCAAGGTCCAGAACTTAGCACATAGGGATGGGATGAGGTTGGCCGGGTGTTCAGGATCGTCGGACGTTATGTAATGGTCGTCATTGTCAGTGTTATCGTCGGTTGGTCTCTTCCTCTCCGCAGCTCTTGTCGGCATAGTAAACGATTTAATGCTGCTATAATGGAAGTGATTATTAAGATTAGGCCAGGCTGGCTTCTTCGGGGGGGAGAAGGCGATGGTAAAGATTGGCGACAAGGAAGGCACTTTATCTCCATTAGCAAATAGAGTTTGATGAGGCTAAAGTCTAGCATCACGGCAAAGAGCCCTAACACAGAGCTCCGAGCTCCTTCCCCGCTCCCTAGAAGCAAGTACTAGTACAATACATCTGAGTCTACGCCTGCATACTACGCTAGCATCATGCTAAAAAGGTAATTTGCCGAGTTTGTACATGCATTCTGTTCTACCTACATTAGCGCGCCTGTACGGCGCCCCGACATTATCTTAAGATCATTATATATGCATAAGCTTATCTTTATAATTTAATATCGTCTTAATATTATTATTAAAAATAAATATAATCTTCGAGATTATTATATATTAAAAATAACTTTACTTTTTAAAGTAATATTTTTTAAAAATAACTTTTTAAATTAATATAATTTTAAAATAATTTTAACCGTTTAATTAATTTATTAATTTTAAATTAATCTTTTAATTTTAAATTAATCTTTTAATTTTAAATTAATCTTTTAATTTTAAATTAATCTTTTAATTTTAAATTAATCTTTTAATTTTAAAAACGTTTTAATTTAACCGTTTAATTAATTATTATTTATTTTTATAACTTTTTAAATAATTATATATATTAAAATATTAAAAATAAATTTAATAATCTCGTAATTATTATAACGTAATTAATAAGTTAATAAATTAATAAAATTAATAATTATAATTTTATAATTTAAAGTTTTTAATTTAAATCGTGATAAATGTTAATTTTTAAATAATTTAAAAAAAAGCCGTATTATATATATATATTTTATATATTATATAATAACTTTTTATTAAATATTAAGTTTAATATCGTTTTAATATTATTTTAAACTTAATATATAATTAACTTATAATTTAAACTTAAATTTAATTAAATATTAAAATTTTAAAATTATTATAAACTTAAAACGTAATTAATTTATTAATATTAATTTAAATTTAATTAACCATTAAATTTTTAATAATATTATAAACTTAACATATAATTAACTTAAATTACTTTAAATAATAATGTTTTATCGAAATAATATTAAATATTTATAATGATATTTAAAAAAGTTTTTATTAACCATTTCGACGCGTTAATATAAATATTTAACTATTTAAATATATACATTTACATGTATTTACGAAACGCTTATTATTTTACTAACATGTAGTTTTTAAAACTTAATAAAGTAAACGGTTTAAATGTCGTTAGCCTTTTATTTTTTATTCCTTTTATAAGCTAACTACGTCGGTAAAATGTTAATGTATTTAACTTAACATTTAATCACTAAACACTTAAGATCCCATGTTATCTCGGGGAAAATAAATGCTTATAATAGAATCGAGTTAACAAACGTAAAATCAACCGGTTACAGTAATATGGTCCTATGTCGCACCACCTAAGTATTCTCTTGTTGACATATCGATTTCACCGCTCTTCACACTATCAAAATTTAGGCGGTAGTGCTGAGTATAAAAGATAAATGTGGCATTTTATCATACTAATAAGTATAGGCTTTCTTTTCTTTTTATCAATGTAACTGGCTGGGTGAACTTTATACATATAAAATCTGACTAAAGTCACGACATGACTTCAGTACATGTAATTGAGACGGCGTACATAGTGAAAATCAGTACAGCTATGGTACCTGTACATTAGCCTTGTTGGAGATTTAGGAAAGAACAGCTGAGGGTTCATGTTTCCCAGAGATTCCATCACTATCCCCGCACTCTCAGGTACCAATGTACTTCTCGATTCCGACGGTCTAGCCAATCACAGGACGGAATCGTGTCGCCGAAAAGATACGTACTGGCTTTAGGCCACGTTTGACTTGGAAGGTCCGGCCAATAATTAAAAGTTGACGACGAACATCGCAATTGCTTCTTCCCCGAAACCATCTTTTCTTTCTTCTTCTTCGTCGAGCTCTGGGAGTTCTTACTCAAACACCGCTCTTCTCCGTCTCTGTCCAAGACAGAAGAGATCAAGAGAGTTAAGTAAGCACAGCAAGCATTGCCAGCTTTACACCATGAAGTTGAACTCTGCTATCGCCGCTGCCCTTCTGGCTACCACCGGCGTATATGCCGATGATGCCTCGAAGGTTGAGACAGAGACGTCCTCTACTGTCGTCGAGCTTCCTACCTTCACTGTGAGTATATCATCTCTCAATATGCTATCTTTGTTGCTCAATTGGCGACACTTCAATTCTTGCAACAGCTCTTGACTAATGCTTCTTTTTTCTTTGCAGCCCACCACCATAAAGGCTCCCTTCTTGGAGCAATTCACCGAAGGCTGGGACAAGCGGTGGAAGCCTTCCCACGCCAAGAAGGACACCAAAGGTCAGGAAGAGGAGTGGGCCTATATTGGCGAGTGGGCGGTTGAGGAGCCTTACAAGTACAAGGGCATTGAGGGCGACAAAGGACTTGTTGTCAAGAACGCTGCCGCTCACCACGCCATCTCCGCCAAGTTCCCCAAGAAGATTGACCCCAAGGGCAAAGACTTGGTTGTCCAATATGAGGTCAAGCTTCAGAGTAAGTCAATTGATCTAGATGCCTCGTCATGTTACGTTGTTAACGCTTCGATTTCCAGAGGGACTCGACTGCGGTGGTGCTTACCTAAAGCTTCTCCGAGACACCAAATCTCTCCATCAGGATGAGTTCAGCAACACCACACCGTACGTCATCATGTTCGGCCCCGACAAGTGCGGTGCTACCAACAAGATCCACTTCATTTTCAACCACAAGAACCCCAAGTCTGGTGAATACGAGGAGAAGCACCTGTTGTCTGCCCCTCAGGCCACCATCTCCAAGATCTCTGAGCTCTACACCCTGATCGTCCGACCCAACAACACCTTCACTATCAAGAGGGGTGGTGACATTGTCCGCGACGGTTCCCTGTTCGACCAGTTCTCCCCAGCAGTCAACCCCGAGAAGGAGATCGATGACCCCAATGACAAGAAGCCCGAGGACTGGGTTGATGAGGCCCGTATCCCCGACCCTGACGCTAAGAAGCCTGATGACTGGGATGAGGATGCGCCCTTCGAGATCGTTGACGAGGAGGCCACCAAACCCGAAGACTGGCTTGAGGACGAGCCCCTCACCATTCCTGACCCTGAGGCCCAGAAGCCTGAGGACTGGGACGATGAGGAGGATGGTGACTGGGTCCCCCCTACCGTTCCTAACCCCAAGTGCGCTGACGTCTCTGGATGTGGCCCCTGGACTAAGCCCATGAAGAAGAATCCCGCCTACAAGGGCAAATGGACTGCACCCTACATTGACAACCCTGCTTACAAGGGTGTCTGGGCTCCTCGCAAGATCAAGAACCCCGACTACTTCGAGGACAAGCACCCTGCTAACTTCGAGCCCATGGGCGCTGTAAGTGATCCCATAATAAACTTACTCTCCTGATGACGCAATTAACATGTGTGGATAGATCGGTTTCGAACTCTGGACCATGCAGCCTGACATCCTCTTCGACAACATCTACATTGGTCACTCCATCGAGGAGGCTGAGAAGTTCGCCAATGAGACTTTCTTCAAGAAGGTTGCTGTAGAGAAGGCGGTCGAGGACGCTGAGAAGCCCAAGAGCGAGAACAAGCCCAAGTCTCCCTCTGACCTGAAGTTCCTGGATGACCCTGTCCTCTACGTCAAGGAGAAGCTTGACCTGTTCACCACCATCTTCGCGAACGACCCTATCCAGGCCATCAAGTTCGTCCCTGAGGTTCCCACTGCCATCGGCGGTCTACTGGTCACCATCGTTGCCCTCGTCGGTATTTTCACCATGGGAGGTGCCGCACCGGAAGCTGCTAAGAAGACCGCCGCTGATGCCAAGGAGAAGGTTAAGGAGGCCAAGGACAAGACTGCTGAGGCTGTCTCGACTGGCGCCGAGAACGTTAAGTCCGAGGTCAACAAGCGTGCCACGAGAAGCCAGTCGTAAGAAGTAGCTGGGAGGAAAGTTGGGAAGGCAGCATGGGAAATTTTTCACGGCTTGTTCCGGCCTTGCAGGGACTACTAGGGATTACGATGCTATTCTAAGGCTTCTAATGCTTTGGGGACTCGACTTTGACTTTGCATGGCGTCGGTGTGGTTTACACAACCTCAATAAATAAAGTTAAGCAAATATGTATTAGTCCGTGTAGTAATCTCATAAGTACAGCATAACGCAACCGTGTCCCACGTGAGGTTTACTTGCAGAGATAGTACAACCATCACCTGTCTCACTGCATATGGATTATTTTACGAGGCACTATAGCATCATATAGGAGTCGCAACGATCTATTCCTAAGGCTCGGTTTCTAGAGGTTCTGACTAACACGAAGGCCCGGTACTGTCATAATAACTGCTCTACTTTTCTATCTGCTATATAATGCCTGCGTAATGTCAATAGAATAGGAAGTCAAAACAACACGAGTAAACATCACCGAGATAACACAAGCTCATCCAAACAAAGACAAACAAACCAAGAACAACGGGGGAAGCGGTTACCGAAAGGGGCCTGGATCAAGTCAGTGGGAAAGGAATGGAAATCGAACGCTCACCGAAGGAATCGCCATTCTCCCGAGTACTTCTGTATGTCCGACCAACCCTCAAACTCCGGAGGCTCGTGGTTGACAAGCGCGTTGAGGTCCGGGTCGTGAGATGAAGAAAAGTCGTCCCACCATGTCTGAGCTGCTTTGTCAGTGCTAGACGTGCTCTCGGAACTGTGCCCAAATAATTTGTCCCAGTGGAACTCATCGCTAGTTACGGAGGATTCTGAACCCTCAACATCCTCCGACTTGTCCTGTTGGCGAAGGTTGCTCGCCATGTCTGTCTCCCGCTCTGGATCCTGGTGTTCAGCGAAGGCTTCCATTGTAACCACAGCCAATTCCGGGGTTTCGGACGGGTTTGAACTGTTCTGCTGGCGCCACCGTTCATATGCTTGCCGCCCCGCCGAGATAGTGCGGTGCTTCTTAGGTTGCGAATCCGAACAATGGGGACATAGTTGGTTACAAAGGCCGGCTAACTTACAGAGCTTCAAAGGAAGCTTCGCTTGATGTGAGGATGGCTTCGCGGGCTTGAGGCCCTTGGCAGCGTGAACTGACACCTCTTCTAGACTGTCACGACTTTGATGCCAAAGAAATTCCGGGCCAACTTTGGGTGCCTTCGCGATGCATTGCTTGTACTCTGCACGGAGTTCTTCGTCAGTCAATTTAAACCAGGGCTTGTCATGCTCTCGCTGACGAAGTGGTGTCGGCTCGACCGCAATATGAGTACTGTCGGACTGGTTTGGCTTGCCATGAAGTGAATGTGTTAGGTGAGCGTGCCGAGGCTTCTGACTTCCGCTATGGTAGTTATGGAGGGCATTTAATGGTGCCTGTCCATTTCCTACCACATTCTCGTTTTCCGGGGTTACATATGCTTCGCTTAGTCTTCGAGGGGATCGAGTAATTGGTGATTTGGTGGTTGAATGTAACTCTACGCCATGACTTGGCGTTCTCTTCCTCCTATTCTTCCAAAGGCTGAGGAAGCCTAAACATCCCATTTTCTGAGTTAACCGAAATTCCTTTCGAAGGGCTAATCGAAGATCGCTATCTCTAAAAAGACAGCGAAAACACAACGATCTTCTTGAAAGAGTCTTGGGTGGCTAGGCGTAAATTGCACAAAAAGACGGGACTGACATCATTATATATTTGCACGCACTGTGATCTTCTTGTCGGACAATGATATTGTATGCTGACAATGAGAGTGTGGTCGTTCGTACTCATCCAGGATAATGCTACCCATACTGTGGTCTAGGCAAATAGGAACGTGCCTATCTTTTGCTGCTTTCTTTGGAAATGGCTTCAGCATACAAGCATGCTGGGATGCTGTCAAAGACACCTAAACAATGGGTTTTGTTGTCGTTAGATATCCCTTAGTGTCGTCCTTCAACGAGTACTTTCTCGAAAGTCCTTTGAAAGCGCAAGTTACTCGAGGTACTTAAAGGGTAGCCTTGCCGCTGCACGAAAAGTTACTGGTCAGGTCCGAATAAAAGATATTGTCCATTCTGACAAGCCTCGCCGTCGGATTGGGTGTCCCTTAGCAAGGGACTACTAGGTCTCGCACAATAATATCTGGACCGAAGGCGGTCCAGATTAAGCAGCAAATTCACACCATAATATGTGCCATGACTGGAGAGAAGAGTACACCGAGTGTTGTCACGTTTCTCGAAGGCTCGTCAACTGTCCCAAGTACTATAAGCAGCAGAGCTTGGCGAAGACCTTTTGGGGTCGCCTGTTCTACCGAAACGTCAAGAATAAACAACACTGCGGTCGTCTCATCCCTCACCATGCGGAAAAATCTTTCTGCTCGAAGTGCACAGTCATGGTGGAGGAACTCCGGGCTCAACATGTAGGAGACGGCGCTCTGATGGCCTATCGAATGGGCTTGGTGACCTTAGAGGATGATTTTCGACGCCCTTTCAAGGAGTACCGCGAGAGGCGAAGAGAGGCAGCTAGAAGGTCGCTCGAAAGGTCAGAGGGGCATATCCAGTATGGCGCCGTGAATCATAACCATAGGGTATGGATACCTGAGCTGTACTATAACCCGCAGATGCTAGCAAGAAAAGAGGCTTACGGCCGAGTAGCAGAAGCGGCGCCGCCAGTGAGCTCTTCACGATGGAAGAAGCCATCCGCCGTCAAACACCTTCCCAGAGTAGGCGAAAGGGAGAAACAGTCGCGAGAGCGTGAGCGGAGTTCAAACAGAAGCCACAAGCATGACCGTCGTGTCCCCGCAGATAGAGTTCCGGCTTATAACCACTCACAGCCTCCCAAAAGGCCGACAGAGCCAGCACCGACGCACCACTGCCAGCGCCGCAGAGACGTGCTCGGAAACGGAGCACCTGTAGCCCCGGCTTCGGAGCCTCATCCGCCGCCTCGTCCACCGCGTGGTATTAGTAATTGGCCTCAAGAAAGACAATACGTTCCTCACGAGCATCCATATTCAACGTTGAAACCAGTGCCAAGCAAATACCCAGCCTTGCGGCGAAAACCAGGAACAGTCTTCAACATCTGCCCCCCACAGCCGGCGCCAGCCCCTATCGCTGTTCCTTTGCCGGAATACCAGGTGTACCTCAATGCTTTGAGGTCCGCTCCGAGCCCTTCTACCTTAAGCACCGGGTCCATAGCCCAATTCCCCGCTCCCAGACCGCCTCCTAAGAGGAAGAAAGGAAGCGATGCCACAACAGAGTCGCACGGTGCTTTCCTCCGCAGGATGATGGGTATAGGACCGGCGACTCCGGACTCGGGCATCAGTGATATCAGTTTCGCATGCCAAGATTCGGTGCGGTTGACAAATGAAATCTAAGCCGTCTGCCGCCCGCCGATAGGAAGGGAGAAATATCCAGACTCCTACACTTTTCTTTTCTTCACTCCGAGTAAGTTTGCCCCTGAAATCTTGATGGTTATAGGTAGGTAGACACGTGACGTATCGAAGCCGTTGGGATATACGTACTATATATATACTATAAGTGAGCCAATTCGCCAGTAAAGTTTAGTCAAACTAATACAATTATATACCAGAATGAGCTCCGGGGTTGCAAGGTGTTCTATGTTCAATTCGTGTAAATTTTGTGCTGTTGAAGATAAGCTTGGGCTATACATTAAGAAGACTGTCGCTCCTCTAAGTTCTATATACATTAGTAAAGGGTATTAATATAGGTCAGGTAGTCAAGGGGGTTTCGGTCGAGGGCCATTGCTCAACTTCCTAAACATAACACAGAATGTCGGGCTCTTCTGTTAACATAACTTTTGCCATGAGCGACCGCCTAGTAGCTTATTGAACATCCCCGTCCAAAACCAAGCTAGACCGAGGCGCTCCATATAGGCGACATCTCATCTTGGAGGTATACAGTGATAAAGCTGGTTAGCTTCACTTGTACTTTGTTCGATAGTAAAATGTTGTCACGGGCGCAATGTTTGCCGTACGAGTATCGCTCATTGGGTCTTTCCGTTCTTCGAAGCAGTGGCCAATTTTTGCTTCCTAAACTTAGCGACCTCGGCCTCCACAGCCTTCCCAACGCGGCTTTGTAGCTCTCGTCTGTACCCGAACTTGAATAAGAGCTCAAGCCAGACGAAAAGGGGCGCGAGGAAGATAGCTTGGATCAAGTTATCCAACAATGCTGGTGCTCGACCCTCAAATACCCCGTGCCCCATAAATTGGAGTAGCCAAGACAGTACGTGTACAACAATGGCGACTTGGTTCGTTAAGGTTGGATTTTCGGAGTGGGCTGTGTTCGTCGCCGCGGCTGCCCCGAGGCATATTAAAGCTAGAATAGTTCCGGCAACTGGTTCGAGAAGGACATATAGGCCACCCCATGTGAATGCTGCTAGTGTGCTGAGATTTAGGTCGAGGTGAGGTATTGTTAAGAACCTGGGTAGAGGGATGAGTGTACCCGAATTCGCGGCCTGTCGAGGGTCATGCTTGTTAACAATATCAGGGGTAACAAGAAACAAAACCGATAGGATAAGGTAGACATACTAGTGCGAACCCAGAGAATAATATTAAAGGAACGCAAACCATATGAATGGCAATATTGATCGAGTTGCGATGGTAGGCGCCGTACTAGGGGAATTGGTCAGCCTTATATTCGACCGGTACATTGGAGTAGGTAGACTAACGAAGGCAAGCTGTCTTTCGAGGTTGAGTGCCATCGTGACAGATGAGAGGACGTGGTTTATAGGTGGAGAGGGAATAGTGGTGGTCGACGTCAAAGTTCAAAAAGAGTCCGGGATGCTGAAATCGAAATAATTATCTTTTTAGTTATCGGTATGGCGGAAGGTGAGGAGCAGCGGGAGTGGGGCGCCCTCGTCCACGTATATGTATCTCAAGACGTGAGCTCCCTGTCGGAGCTTCAGGAAGCTAACCTTAAATACATGCCATATATGTATGCTGTACCAATCAGAGTACATGTACCTATTATACTAAAATAGGGGGATGGGGATGGGACGAAGAGGCGACGATGTGGATTTACGTCAGTTGTTTTCGGTGAATCTGAACCGAAACCGAGCCCGACGTTTTACCCTACAAAACCATCATATGTGGTACCTAAGTAGTACCAAAGTCAAATAAGTGGGGGTCTGTATCCCCAGGTCGTGCTAGCCCCGTGAAACATGGTAGGTACAACGGGCTGAAGGTGAAGCTGCTATAGGTACCTGTGTACTTACCTTATCCCTAGGTGAATTGAAGGTCAAGGGTTGTTAGCTAACATGTAGCCGCTAGCCGCGACGCGCGCCTCGTTCTTCCATCATCTCAGAACTGCGCCGAAATTTCTTTACCTTCGGCCATCGCATCTCTTCACAACACCAGCAAAGCATCGCCTCTCTTCGTGAGTCAGGCTGCCTTCATTCGTTTTTTTCTATATTTCTTGACGACTTTAATGATACCCTAGATTTCTCATAACTTTTTCTTTAGATGCGCTAGCGGGCTCGAGGCCCAGGTTCGCACCTCCTCAGCCCTGCCTCGCCAGCAACCCCCAATTAACCCATCACGTTTTTACCGATCCTCATCACTGCGCATCGATATTTGGTCGTTTCCGAACTCGGTACTCTCTCAAGTTTGGGTGGAGATTATTTGATAGTCCCCGCGACAGCACGGTGTAGAGGCCTCACATTACCGACACGTACCACGAATAAACTGCCACGGCAGCGCCAGTCTTAATACCTCCTGTCGCATACCTTCCAATCATCAGACGCTACTACGCAAGTAACGAATCTATCAAGATGTTTTTCCTCTACAACCTCGAGCGAAGGGTTACCCTTCACCCTTCCTACTTCGGCAAGAACATGCATGAACTTGTGACCAGCAAGCTTCTGAAGGATGTTGAGGGTACCTGTACTGGCAGTTATTACATTATCTCTATTATGGACACTTTTGACATCTCCGAGGGTCGAATCCTCCCTGGAAGTGGCCTCGCCGAGTTCACTGTCGGTTATCGTGCTGTTGTCTGGCGGCCTTTCAAGGGCGAAACGGTGGGTTACTTATCTGAGTTTTGCTTCCCTGGACTTGTGCTAAGCTGGTAAGATCGATGCAATAGTTATCTCAGTCAACCAGCATGGCTTCTTCTGTGAAGCGGGGCCGCTTCGTATCTTCGTCTCTACTCATGTAAGTCTTTCCATCGGGACTCGTGCACGTAATATAAGCTGACAGACTTCATCAAGTTGATCCCTAAGGAAGTCAAATGGGACCCGAACGCGACTCCTCCCCAATTCACCAACAATGAAGATACGACTATCGAGGTCAACACCCAGGTTCGGGTCAAGATAGTGGGTACACGAGCTGAAGTTGGTGAACTGTGGGCCATTGGTAGTATAAAGGAGGATTACCTCGGGTATTTTACTCCCCGATCCCTTTGCCTACCTGTTCGTCGATGCTGATAGCCCATTCTGCAGAACGCTACAGAACTAGTGAGCAAGTGCATTTGTGCCTAAAGCTCATCTCCCCTACTCGGTGCCGTACTTTTGTGCGAGGCGGAACAGTGTTCGCGCTCACCGGGAATATGCAATCCATAGGTTTTGTAAACATTGGATGTGCTTAGGATGGATCACATCCAGAAGCTTACCATTGCCATAACGTAGGATCACTTTAGTCCGCGAAGCACTATGTCACGCGCTCTTGGAATGACTTGTCTGAACAGATCAGCCAAGCCAAGCCCAACGGTTCTATTATATAGGCCTAATACTATCCCGGAAATTGGGGCTGTTTCTAATATTCATATTTGTGCTGGTTGCCAATATTTTGGCCTTGACTCCAATACAAATTGGCTATCCATAGGCGCTGGACTAGGAGATAATAAATTGACTTGGACCTGGCACGAATAAGCCATCGGTCTTCCTAGCCTGAGTCCATCCTTATCTCCTTTCAATATATGACTGTGAAGTAAACGCTGACGCCAGTCCAGAAAAGGACCTCGAAATAGTGTTTCTCAGTTGAACTTTTATGATACAGTAAAATATCAAGCATCATGCAGGGTCGCAGACTACGCATCCGGGTGAGCGCCGTTCTAGGACTAAGAACTTGGTCGCTGTTCAGAACTCATGGAGACGAGTTAAGAACAGGAATTCGAGGCAATGGTAGTGTTTTCGTCTTTAGATTTTGATGGCAACTTATGTCCGGTGCACGCGGGCGGTGATTTCTTCTGTTTTCTTCGCTACCCTCCTGTATTGTGGGAACCCTAACGCCTCCTTATCCAGCCTCAAAAGCCAAACGACCTCAACTCCCACGCCAGAGACAATTTATATAAACTCAATAGACAGTGCGAAGAATACAGATTTCAGGCTTAGCTGTGAATCCTCCAAGAAAATCTTCTTCGCCCCATCTAGCTTCAATTCAGTTCTCCTTCACGCCTACTTCACTTGACGCGCCCGTCTTACAGTACTCCGCGAAGGATGTCCCGCTCCATCTCCGTTATGGATCCGCATGAGGTTCGACGCAACGACCGAACAAACAAATCAAGACAACAGCAGCCCATGAGTTTGTCCTCGACGGAGAACGATGGCTCCTCGGACACTCTGGGTTCGCCGCTTGGCATGACAGCCGTTACAGCTGACAAGGAAATCGACAACATTTCTCTGCGACTATCCTCTCTGGATCCGACTACATCTCATACGCAGAATTACAGAGACGGAAAGAATTCGGGCGGGGCTATCAGTTCACAGAATCGAACATCCCTCGCCTCTATGAGTGCTCAGAAGATGCGCCAAGCAGAGAGAATGGAAATGATCGAGTCTCTCCGTCCTACCATCGAAACCGTTCTCAGTCGCGCATCTCCAGCCAGCAACCCCGGACCTGGGCCAGTCACTCAGCGAGCGAAACTTACAAGATGGCTCACAGCCGGCCTTTCGAGAAGAGCTACGGTCACGGGCGACAACCGCGAACTTCGAGGTCCCCAACAACAGAATGCCGATACAATTGGCACGCCAACGTCAACAAAACTCAATACGACTACAAAGAGAGTTCAGCGTTACGGAGAATATCTCACGGTACCTAAACGAACCAGCAGACGCAGCAGCAAACGCAGACACAGCATCCACAACGGCCAAAACAGCCACAAGGAGCGCAGATGCCAGAAATGCACTTGGACGCTACTACCATGGTCTCCTGGCCCGCCGGACATCCCTGTTATCGCGGTAACGGATTCGGAAGGCTTGGTTAGGTACCCGTATGATTTCACCCGTTATTCAAGTGACATAGAG
The DNA here is from genome assembly GCA_022497025.1 of Hypoxylon sp. FL0890. Lineage (NCBI taxonomy): Eukaryota > Fungi > Ascomycota > Sordariomycetes > Xylariales > Hypoxylaceae > Hypoxylon > Hypoxylon sp. FL0890. The sequence continues at coordinate 663,873 of MU386549.1, forward strand.
GATGATAGTTCGGATAGTTTGGATGACAGTGACTGAAATGGTTGGGAGTCGCTTGGGAGTATTGGAAGTTGTGGCGTGGTTCGTTATTGAATGGGTCGGTGGTTATCTAGGGGGTTATTAGCATGCGTGAAGCTAGGTTCAGGTAGGGTGGTGATTGTCTCTGCCCTAATAAGGATACGACGTACGGTTTTGTCTGCGTCTTGGAACTGAAGCCATGTTGCGCGCCTTCAACATTGTATACTCCATTCTTCTTTCCACTTGGTCCTTGTGTACCTACCTTGTTCCCACCTTGGCTTTGTCGGCATGAAGCTCGTAAGGTCTTATTGAGAGTCTCGCGATTCGGACGGTCCCCTTTTTACATCGATAAGGTCTTCACGTCTCCCTCCTGGGGGGTTTATGTGTGTCGAAACGAGTCACTTGGTAGCGGTTGCACAAAGGAGAAGTCGATGAGAAGATAGGGCAGATTGCCAGTACTGATAAGGGCAAACTTCGACGACTTGGCGGGATACCGAAGGAGACCCTGGTTGTGAAGTGTTGAGGATTTATAGGGAGTTGACACCGTGGCGATAGTAGTGCTTCTAGCACGTTCAGGCTGCTGACAATAAACTCCAATGCCCAGGTGGTTTTTGGCCTGTACTTCCAGTGTAATGAAGCTTCAGAAACGCTCAGGTCTCGACTTGGCGAGCTTGATAATTAAGAGGATGGTGACTCCATAAGAATGGTCAAAATAGTTTCATTGAAGCAAAATACTATTGGTTACGGTACCTAATTCATCTGGTGGAACTCTTATGGGATCGAAAATGAAGTAGTCACTAGATCCGATGACTACAAAGTCTTCATTGAGCGTACAGCCTCGGGGGATGAGACGCTTATCGCCACTAACTTGGAAACAATAAGACTGAAATTATAGAGGGGTTGACCAAAGCGCAGATGTTCTTGGTTGGTGGTGGCTTGGATGATAATAGGGGTCAAGGGGCTTTGAAGCAGTTGCCGGAAGGTCCCTATGGGAGCCCCTCTGCAGCACAGAACTGGAAGAACTAGAGGCATCTTGTTTGGACAGAGGTTTTACATCTCACTACGGTTCTTGGCCTTGACTAGCTACTTAGATAGCAGGAGGTACTAGTTGGGTACCTGATTAACAACTGATTGACTACGTCCCCAAGGTCTAGTGTTGTTTGAAGACCTAGTTGTAAAGAAACGTGTCTACAAGAGAACCATGTGCCTGGAGAAGCATACCTGTCTGTGTGTGGTATCGCGAAGCATGCACATTACATTCCCTGGACTCGCTCTCGTCAACCAAATCTTCCTTTCTGTGCCATGCAGAGAAAGTATTAGTCGAGGAATGCGAGGAAGCTGGATACATCCCTACCAACCTGAGTTTTCTAATACAACATAATCTACAATGCCTGGGCTACACTTAGTTAGATGAGTGTAAGGTTACAACGCCTGATTTGACGATAATAAGCGACAGCCGTCAGGTGGATGCTACAGCTTCGTTGGCGGCGTCTAAATAAACAGGCTCCTGGCTCTTCCGCTTCATGTCAGCGGTTCGGGACTGCCACAAAGCAGAGTTGACATTTTCTCTACTTTTGAGGTTTCAATCCCAACCAACATGCCGTAAATAACAGGGAAGACGTTGCCCAATTTCCATGGTGTTGCTAGTACTTGAATCATCGCGATTTTCTACTGGTTAGTGACAATGGGGAAGAGACGGCCATGGTCGGAACACTTCAGGGGACATAACAAGACTCTTAAGGAACCCAATTTTTCCATAATAATTAGAGACAAATCAATATCTTATTCATCGTCTGAATTCACAAAACTCACTCCGAACACAGATAGTAGTAGCCATGACCTCGATGCCGGCTACTTCTAGCTTGAGTGAAGCAAAGGGGGCAGTAATCTGCCGAACCTTGCGATCTGCTTGTGATGACAACTTCATTACCTACCTACCTTGCCACAGTATCGTTGTTGAGCTTATGAATGAGCAAGTTCCAGAGTCCTAGACTGACGTCCATTATCAGCAGGGGAAGCAGGGAGTATCACCACGCCCCAATCACATGAGAACACATTTCGAATAACCCATTTGAGATCACAATCCGAGTTTGTCCGTAGCTCTCTCAACAAGCTATATTGGCAGAACCCTGCCGTACGATATGACTGCTCCTATTTTGTGATGTGGGGGTGGCCGTCTGGTTCTGTAGTCATCTGTTATGCTGTTACCCACTTCCTTTTGTCGCTTTAAATATGATATCTAACATTAGCTCCCATTATCCATGATAAATGCGAGCTATCACGCTCTCCAGGTGCCGGGACGGGTTAGAGTACGACGTAGTAAGTCCATATGCTCGTTCTAGACAAACGCTAGGATTTCCTCATCGCTACCGAAGAGCCGCTAATGCATAATATATGCATAACAGAACGTTCTTTGATTCTGCACCCACATCCCTTGATGTTACTATCAGTCCATCTAAATAATCCTAGTCGTTGGTTAATATGGATGTCACAAAAGGAGTAAGACATTGGGTCGTGATGGCTTTTCCATTTCTGTGCGGTAATAAGATGAAGTATAGTCACTCTTTATTATTTGCTATACCAAATCGTCGGGAAACATCAGGCAAAAACCGGGAGCAGTTGGAAGACCGGGTATAGAGGCGGCCCGCACCGCCCTAGACCTGTGACTCAGTGCCAAGTGTTGAAGATCGATTCATGGGGCCTCATGCTAAGTGCTTTTGTATGCAAGTCTGCTCTACGAAGGAAGTACCCAAGAAACAGTTAATGTTGCTCTAACTCCCTGTGGCACAGAGCCGGCTCGGGACCGGGACCGATGTGCTGTAGAACCCGAGTCGGGATTTGCTGGCCAGAAAGGGGCTTATGGCGAACGAACTGACCTATGACCTCCCAGTCTCGTGACTAGGAATACTTTGTAGGAATACCTTCTATATACTTCATAGTTGCCTCGTTTCTCCTACATGATTGAGTGGGAAAAGTTGAGTGTTACCGTATCGTAACACGTCTATTGGGGTTGTATCTTGGCAAAAGCTACTGGACCCGACAGAATGGCACCCAATCATTGAAAGCCAATGGTATCGTAAAGCGACAGCTATCCAGCAAATCAGCTTTCACTCTGTGCTCGACCATGTTATGCGGCCGTCTGCTGGCAAGGGTCCCACTGGCGAATCCTGCTAACTACAGGATAGGCCTGGGAGAGCGCGTTACCATATTAGGCTCTGCATACTACTCATGTTTCAACCCAGTCGTCGGAGTCCCCATTTGCCGGAGTCCAACCAGGTTGCGCTTGTTGGAGTATTCTGCGGCGGCTCTGTTCCCCTAACGGTTTTCTTCATTAGTATCCACCGCACTTCAGTCAAATCTCCTCCTCTGAGCTGTCATGTTACTTGCCCGAGACTGATCTGCAGTAGCTTCTTAAGCCACCTCACTTTAAGGGGGAAACTCGACCCGCTCTACCGACATCTTCAACCAAACTTTTCACTTCATCGAAACCTAACCAGGCCACAACGGTCCATGACGAGAAGCTACCATGAATAATCCTAGCAAGAATTTCAATACTATTGCCGTATGTTTCCAGGTCGTGGCCTAGATAGGGGCCGTCTAGCCATACAATCACCCACCCCCCTGCTGGGCATACTCCGTATTCGTGTCGTATTAATGCCCTCCGCGAGAATCCCCGATATGCAGCAAGCATCAGATCATACGGCTGTAGTGCGGCTACCTCGCAATTTATAACCCAAACCCGATTCACACTGACGATCATGGATCGGTCTGACCATAAAAATTCCCCAACTAAAGATGGCTAAGAGTTATGAAGGGAATCCTCCTATTTTACCTATAATTATGCTGACTATTATTCCTAGCATCTATTCGACTGGCACTCATTACTGGGTCCACAATCCAAGTACAGATGAGGGAGGGGTTCTTTCTTGGGCCAGCTTCAAAGATCTGGTAGAAGTTACGCAATACTGGCTATCACATGAGGTCTTTTCCTATCTACCTTCAACACTGGTACGGGTTCGATCTACTAGCAACTCCACCCGGTGAAGAGAGTGAGTACTATTACCACGTAGACGGAAACCAACCAGGAGCCGAAAGTCAACGATATAAGCTGCTCTAGGATGAAAAGGGATGTTGAGATCAGCCTAGACGAATGGCGAGATGATAGTCACGCATCATCCATCTTCTTCCCAGGGTCCCCGGCCTCAACAAGGAAGCTGATCGCGATCTAGGTTGCATACAGCAGTTGGAGACCAGTCGGCAGCCATCATTCTACTCCAACAGGGATAGTCTACCCACCGGTGGTCGTCCTAACGCCAGCTGGGTCGACTTCTCCAAGACATTGAAAGACGCTAGCATGGAGAAGGATAATAGCAAACAACGGTTATGGGACCGGTGGTTGGTAAGACCGGCAGCCACGTTTGTCAACACGTCTGTAGAGTGGTTGGTTGGCATGCATTGGTTGCGGGGAGCAGACGAATATACACGATTTATATGTCTCCTTAAGTCTGCAAACCATGGCGTCGGGAAACCAAGGCCAGACTGCGGTGCTTAGGGCTGATATCGGGTGCTCACTCCAGATAGAACCGAGGCAAGCGCTGAACTATGACAAATTAGAATTATGAAGATGACTATTCGGCCCTGAGCCAAGGGGACTATATTAGCTGTATGTGGTATTTCATTGAGTTAGCCTAATAATGTACATGACGACTAACACTAGTCTTGATTTCACATGTTTTTTACGCACCACACAGGACAAGTCTAGAGGTCAAAAGCAGAAACCTCTCATGCTCCACAGAAAGAGTGTTGCTTGTTAGTGGCATATTATTGCTCTTTCGTTCACGCTGCCGTCCTCCCAGCCTGGAGGTAGCATCGATGCCTACGTTGAAAGACGAGCAATCACATACTAATTTCCGGATAGATATTAGCTACTTTCAGTTTGAGCTGAATGAAGACACAGAATACTCATCACCTATAAGTGGGGAGTAACTACGGGAATCAGTGGACGACTAGACTGTGGTCCTCCAATCCTGTTCAATCCTAGGGTCGAGTGGCTGCCATACATTAACCGTACTTTCTGTCAACCACAACAAGGATGGAAAGTAATTTGTGTCGCCAGCAAGCGGGAATAACATGTACGTATCATGCGTTACACGAAAGCCCCGTGGGCGGTTCCCGGAGTAGAACTGGCGAATAGGGGTACTTCCGTAGGCCCAACCCTCTGGGCCGGGTGGGAGACACGGGATGAACTACTACATCGAATTTGAACGTTAAAGATTTCCATACAGAGCTACCGTACACAAAAGTCTCGATCTCATTGTTGGATTATAACTCAGGATCGGCTATGATAACTCATGCTTCATATAGCCCCAGACGGTGGTGTTGGTTGCTTGTGGACCTCGGGGAACTAGAATGGTAACATGGCACAACATCAAAGAGGCCAATGGCGATGGCGACTCAAGCATGAGGCTTGCACGATAATTGAATGCTTTGGACTCATATATGATATACCTACCTGGAACCTCTCTTTGGTCGGACTCATCGTTCCGTGACCCCTAAGTTACTTGGTACCAATACCGCTCAAAAATCGAATCTCAAGGGGCATTAAACAACACCCCATTAGTTCTGATTCTGTTACACTCGAAGTAAGCCGGAGGAATAGACAGTCAACGATCTCAAAGTTTGCCAGAATACTGTCAGTCCTACCCTACAGCGTCTGCCTCCGTGTCACCGTCGTGTATATAAAACACTCGCAACAGACCTACAATACACCGAAAGCCAAGGCCTTAGAGTATCATCGATTACCGTTGGCATTGGCCAATATCCATGATCATAGCGAACAGAGCACGCACATAATTCAGAATGCTTTCTTCGACTCATCGAGGCCACCAGGCCCTTGTCCATATGAAACGGAGCTCAGCTATACCTAGAACTTCACCCTCCATAGTTAGGAGACTGTCCACCTCTGTTCATCGTCAGGACGCACTTGTAACACGTCCTCTTCCTGAACTCATACCAAGACCGGTTCCCATCCCCGCTGCTCCCCGAGCGCTTCCTGTACCATATTTAGCATGGCCACGAACTCCCTTAGGCGCCCCTGACGAGTTCTGGCGGCCTATTCCGCAGTGGAAAGACATTCCTCTCAAAGACTTTGCCTCTTGGAGATGGGGGGTTAAGGTAGAGTTACTCCTTAATTATTACTGGCATCCACTGAACACTGTAGAACGCTGTCGAGGCCAAGAAAGACAAGAGGGATAAGTTGATGGACTTTCTCCATGCTGCCCTCCCGGAAGAAGTCCCTCGTGCTAAAGGCCTTCACGGCCTGCAGAGCCGCCTTGAGTTTATGGCCGATGTAGTGACCGGCCTCAGAAACTCCGCTATGTCTGTCCGGATCATGTAGGTGCTCCAAGCAGGAGGCGCCTCTACACGAATAGACATGATAGGACTAACCTCACGGAGGCCGTACATACTAAGCAGGATCAACTGGACCGATCCAGCAAACGACCCGATCTTTCGGCAGTTTATACCACTGGGGTCTATTATGATTGACGACCATGAGTTTTGCAAGTTGGATTCCTTAAACGAGAAAAATGATAGGCCGGTCGATTTGATCGTACATCGATATCCTGACAAAGCGCTCTTCCTCCGTATGGTTATCTCCAACCCCTAATTTGTTCCCGTCCCTATTTTGTTCTTGTCTTGCTAATGAGCTAAAGCCACTTCCGTTTGCCCGACGTATTGCTTGTTTTGCACGAGATCGTATGGAATTGGTGCTAACACCGTGGAGGTCACCAAAGAGCACTACAGAGGATCGCTTGACAAGATTAATGCGGCCTTCGACTACATCGAGAGTCAAGAAGGACTCCACGACATTGTGGTTTCCGGTGGCGACGCCTTCTACCTTTCAGCTGATGTCCTTGAGTCTATCGGCGACCGACTCATTGCTTCGAAGAACATTGAGAGATTCCGGTTCGCAAGCAAGGGCCTGGCGGTAGCACCACACAGGTTCCTCGATCAAGAAGATCCATGGACAGATACTCTGATCCGTATATCAGATAGGGCCAAGAGGGCAGGCAAACATATGGCGCTGCATACACACTTCAATCATCCGAACGAGATATCCTGGATAACGGAGCGGGCCAGCCTCAAGCTGCTCCAAGCGGGCATCACCGTTCGCAACCAGACAGTATTGCTCCGGGGCGTCAACGATAATGTTGATACCATGTCAACTCTTATCAAGAAGTTGGGCAAAATGGCAATTCAGCCTGTGAGAACCATTGATCCCTCCCTACGAAACTAATCAGCTATTGACCATTACGTAGTATTACGTTTACCAATGTGACATGGTGCCAAAGATCGAACACCTTCGCACGCCCCTACGGACCATCCTCGACATCGAGTCGCAGATTCAGGGCACCGTCGCCGGGTTCTACATTCCGAAATTCGTGGTAGATCTTCCTGGCGGCGGTGGCAAGCGGCCGGCGTCCCTCTGCGAGTCCTACGACCGAAAGAAGGGCATTTCCACATTTACACAGCCAGCATTGAAGAGCAAGGGCAGGGGTGACAAGGTGTATAAGTATTATGACCCGGTGGAATTCACCTCCGGTCCGTAATGTCCTCTCCTGGCTCCCGACCTATCGAGGATGAGTGAAATAACGATGGAGGTTCTTTGCGTGGACGGGGAAAGGTGACAAGCATGATAACTTGCGGCAAATTGAAGAGACTCCGGTAGTATGACCCCATATCGACCAGATAATTAGTTAGTGCCTAATCACACGTATCTTTTGTTAAGTTCGTACCCCGCGTTGGACCTCGATCGAGTAGACATGCTCGTGCGTACGTAATGCATGTCGGTATGGCCTGATGAATGCGCATCACACGGAGGCCAAGATAGGAGTAGTAACTGTGCCTTTCAGGCATGAGCGATAGCCTCGCAGTAACGTCCTGTCATTTGTCCAATAGCCTGGGATGCTATCTGTTTCAGGAGCAGATCCCGTCCAAGCTCCCCCAGCGTCTGTGGCCTGCCTCTCATGAAGTCAATGGAAGGGTGGATTTGAAAGTCTTAGAGTTGAGCGTCCGTATATAACGAGATTATTGACAGCAATAACATTAAGACTTGATTCTAGGTCAATTGAGGCTATTCTGCCAAGCCTCAATAACTTAGGTCTAGGAAATAAGATCTCTGGTGTATGGTATAAGTGAAGTCTGACAATGACTATCACCGAAAATGGTGTTCATTACGATTGGAATGAAGCTGGGGTAGGCGCTCGGTACCTCTTCAACGATAAAACGTCGTCTCATTGTTTCCAAACGTGTGACTGTGATGGTCTTTTGACGGATAGCTATGTCACTTAAAGGTGATGCAGGGGGCTCGGATACGGTCTCGAATAAGTATTGACCACTAACCAGAGAGCTGACGAGGCATGTACATAGCGACACGTCTCCATATTTGACAGGGTCTGGCGCTCGGGGTCCGTGAAGGATTCTGGCATGAGTTGCGGAAAACGGAATATACCGCTACGGTCTGGGGCTATTGACATTCTCAAGATCGACAGCTATGTAGGACACCTTACCCATACATTACATACCTAGATGGCAAGTAGTCTCTTCTGTATTAGAGAGAAAGAAAATATTTGGCTGTGGGTAGGAGACAAGCGTGCCCACACATAGGTTAGATGCTTGAGGTGATCGCTTCATAATGCCGCAGAAACGATCATGTACCAGCTTGTTCGGGATTGGTTACAATGCGGTACGGCCTGACAACGTCGATGCATTGGGTACCATTTGCCACGTGCTATCTGATCTTGATATCAAATCGTGGCGATGAAGGATGGGGGTGTGTTGTACAGATGCTAACGAAATTGGACCACTGCGTGTTCGAGGTTGAAGTGTGAAATGTGAAATGTGCCTTAGGTATATAGGAAAGGACCAAGCACCCGCAGGCTTCCAAGTTGCTCAGTCCCCCATCTGGTACAGTACAGTTGTTTGCGTACTACAGCCCTACTAAGAACGACCAAGAATACATAGGAGTCGGGTAGCTCTCGGTAGCTCTCGTTAGCTCTCGTTAGCCACGTTTTTCTGGGCGGGCGCGACCCCAAGAATGAGGAGACATTCCCCAATTTATTTCCACAAATGGGGCGCGTCGTTCCTGGCTTAGCCTAACTCGGCCTAGGGTCTCGTCCCGTCTCGCTAATAGTTTGCACAACTAACGGCAAGTAACGGTCAGCTCAGCCGACAAGGGTCCTGAAATTCCCAGCACTCAGGAACCGTTCTGTCAGGTACTGTGTATGTATCGCGGGAGCGTCATTCAGTGGGAATACTACCCTTCTACCCTTCTACCATTCTACAGTACCATTCTGCCCCTTCTACGTGCCTGGTTCGTTTTCTTCCTCGTTCTCCGGGTAATGCGCACTGAACACCAACACGGGTTCAATTTATCACCAAGGAGATTTTCATGCCCATGACTCTGTCTCTCTCTCTCCCCTTTTTCCATTCAAGCTTTATCTTTTTGCTGTCTGCATCACCAAGTGTACTTTTTTGGCAGCAACCATGACTTCTGAATTTTGATTCAACTCTTCCATAAGTTTTGTGGCATAGTAATGTTTACTGGCGTCCAAACCAACCAGTCTTACGTACTACACAGCAACGATGCGGCGCTGTACAAACCCAAGACTCGCAAGCGACGGGAGCTATCCAGACCTGCAAGCGACCCGCATCAATGCCGTTGACCGAAGTAGTACAATAGACTACCACAACAGCCTTCTCGATCAGGCCCGGCAGCAACACGAGTCAGAGCGACCTCGAAAATCGAATCCGACTCAATGCCACACTAGCCAGAGCCATTCGCTTGGTTCACTTCGACAATGGCTTCCGCTATCGAATTCCAGAAGACCGGGAACGACGGAAAACAATAACATTACTGGAAGGAAATGTAAATGGCCAAAGAATGAAAAGGATCAGAACAATCCCGAGGTGGTACCACCGCCACATCCACATCTCACACGAAAGGATATTGAAGAATTTGAGGCTCTTCCCTTGGCTATTAGACGGAAGGTGAGTTGTGACTCTTATTAATCTCTTCCCTTACTTTTTCTTTTTATTATCGCTCTGCATTGGACAGGGACGGGACAAAAAAAAAGAAAAGAAAAAAAAAAGCCACTCCTTTTCCCACTACACTATCCACACATTTGTCTTGACACGACTTCATTTTTTTCTATACTGCTCGCATTCTCGCAGACTGGCACGTCTTTGGCGTCGTGTTGTGGGGCTTAATGTTTTCATGTTCATTCCCATCAACTCAGATCTCTTTCGGATTGGGTAGTCCGCGAGAAACTGGACTGCAGAAGACGCGCCCGCCGCAACTTTGCGTGGCAAGTGTTTCTACCAATTGGGTCATTCATACAGACCTTAGAAAGGGGTGGAAAGGGAGGGTCGCCAATCAATTGCCAATGAACCTGCATGGCCGAACGCTTATAGGCGAGCTAAGTGGTAGCAACGGCGGCGACCAAGCTTAGATTGGTATAAACTCACCTGGGGCAATATCTATGCCTGCACACTACAACGCTTTGGGCCATTGCGAGTGCACCGTCTGCATTTTCAATGTTCATGCATGCATGGGGTGCTATCTAGTATGCCCGTTCCTGCAGCAGAGCACACACTTCACACCCTGTTCCCCGTTCCTCGTTCCCCATTCCCCCATTTACATATGAAAGAATTCTACCATTTCTTGCCAGTGTTTTTACTAAATTTCTGTCCTCCTCTTTCCTACAGTATTTCTCCACCTTGGAACGTTTGCGTCTCGCTCAATCATCTGGCATCCTGGACCCTACAGCCGACGACTGCAGACATCGTAAATTGAGGGGAGCTTCTCTCAGCGCCGCCCCCGCTAAGCCGCTGGCTCGTCCGACTACCTCCCCATCCCATCACCACGCAGTCTCGGCCGATTTTGCTTTTCTCGCCAAGCTACCTCCCAAAATTAGGGAAAAGCATCTTACTAGGGAGGAACAAGTCGTTATTGCCAAACACCTGAGACAGAGCGTCATCCTGGATGCCGCCGACGAGGCCTTCTTGAAGGCGGGCCGTCTTGCAAGTCGACATCCTAGTCCTCCCCTTTATCCGCCAACTTTATCCTCATCAGGGCGACCTAGCATGGAGTCTCTGTTGAGCGAGAAAGCCCCCCCTGGAGCTCCCGATGCGCTTTGCGACAGTTTCCGATGGCTAGATGAAGATGAGGACCTTGACCTCCGCCTTGCTCTCGACGATTATCACGTGAATCCCAGAGAGTCGGTGCCCATGCCTCCCAAAGATGCAAGGTCCCCTTCGTTCCGTCGGCATCTCTCCTTCTCCAAGATCCCATTTGGTCGCCCATCCATTTCCTCAAGCCGACCTGGAACGAAGGATGCAGCGCCTCCTACCGCTAACTCGGCATCCCAAAGTCCAGTCACGTTTGCGCCACCTATGCGGAGGAAATCTAGGGCCTTGTCTCTCATCACCCCGAAACACTCTGCACAAGAGTCAGTCTCTTCAATTGATCCTGCGGCGGCTTATTATCAAGATCCCGAGGCGCGCCTGAAATTACGAGTTTACCTTGCTTCGCCACAGAAGTTCGACGAAGCAATCGAATTTGGCTTCCCTTCAAATGACCCTTCACCAGGAGGCTTACGAAGAGATTTGCCGGGCGCCGAGGGCCAGTCGCCTTTGATGTTCTCACCAGACTCGGAGAAATTCAAGACATTTTTGTCGGACGATAAATCATCAACTTACAGTGATGATGCATCGCTTCCAGACCCCGAATCACCTAGGACTCCCGACACTCTGGATAAACAAGTCAAGCCTCTTCAGCTTCCTGGTACCGATGACTACACGTCTAGGACCGCGGAAGGCTATGCGCAAGTGCCCGCAGCTTCGCGCGAAATGACACTACGTATGACACTAACGCGATCGGATTTGCGAGCTTGCGAGGACCAAATTTATGGATGGCAGAAAGGATCTCGGCAATATTCGACCAAACAGTCTCGAGCTCTGGCATCACGAGATGGCATGCCTACGTCTACATACATCAGAGATGGTCCCAAGGAGAGCATGGACAGGATTTTTGCCGATATCGATCAGGAGCTCGGGCCCCCCTCGACGGATAGCAACGTCATGAAGCGCATCTGGAATCGAGTGCGGCGAGGCTAAGACATACAAAGTAGGCGAACACCCGCGAGGGTTGATAACACGTTTACTCATAACTATTCGGATGTCTCATTCATCTCACCAGTCATTAGTCTTCTCTCATTAGGACGTTTGTTACATTTCGTCTCTTCCGACCCTTGTCCTTTTATACCATCTGGGTTTCTATACCCTTGATTATTTACCATGCAAAACAACAACCCTCGCGCCTTAGGTAGCGCCGAGGAGACGAATGACATCGGATTGCGATCATGCCCAACCTGGCGTTCATGTACCGGGAATCAATCATTGCCTGGAGTTACGAGGTGTTGGTTTTATGAGTTTCAGCCGGCGAGGTAACCAAAATGCTATTTTATTGTTGTGAGGCCGTTTTTCTTGCAGGCCGGGTATGAGACATGTGCTGGGGAACAGCAGTGGTGGAACCACGAAATCCGCAAGGGAAACAGTCCCAAATCATATCTCCCTTCTACTACTACTACTACTACTACTAGTCTTCAATAGACCTTAGAGCTGTCAATTGTTGCAGCTTCTAGCCTAGACGCCAAATACATTAAAACTATGCCGAGGCATTTAGGCCGGCTAGACATCGCCTTTTCCGTGGTCTTCAAGTTTAAGAACTAATAACTCAGAGTAATAGTCGCGATAGTCTATACCGTCTAAGCCATAGTAGGGCAATCCTTGCATATAGATTGGCTTAGACTTATGCGGGATGCGTAGATCCCTGAGGCCCGAGCGGTGAGACTACCAACTCTCACATCGTTAGTTATGCAGATTCTTTCCTCCCCGAGATGAAATACCAGCGGACATAAGACGGTGGTTTTTTATTAAACGCTTAGATTAACAGTCGGGTGACGAATTTAATAACACTTTACATTAAAATAAAACATCTTTTTTAACCTTTTAAAAGAAATATCTTAAATATTAATAACGATAATAATAAATAACTTATAATATATATTAAATTAAACGTAAAAAGTTTTTTTAATTATTACTTATTTTTATTTATTTTTTAACGTTATAAATTACGTAAAAAGTAACTTTAAACACGACATTTTTCGTAAAGTTAAAATTTACGGTATAATTAAATTTTTAAAATATTATAACTTTTTAAGTTAAAGTAATGCGAAAAAAATTCTTAAAAAAGTAATATATAATTATTTTAAAGTTTTTATTTAATTAATTATATATATATATAACTCACGGCTTAATATCGTTAAAAAATTAATTATTAAAATTAATTATAAAAACTTACTTAAATATAAAAAATATAACGATTTTAACGTTTAAACGTATATTTATAATTTTAAATTTATATAAAACCGTAAAAAAAAAACTTTATTTACGTATAAAAACGTTTAAACGATAAACGATTATTTAATAAACTTTAACGAATGCGATAACTTCGTTATATATAATATTACTTAAATAAATTAACATGTAATAATTATTAACGTAAACGTATATATATAAGCTTAAAAAATAATTATCGTAAAAAAAATAATTATATAATTTAATTAATATAATTATTTTAATAATATTTATTTTAAAAACGAAAAAACTATTAAAAAACAACGCTTTAATAAAATAAATAAGGAAATAAGTTTTAAGCTTTAATAAAATCTTTAATAACGTTTTTATATATTTTTTATTAATAAATAACACTTTAAGTTTTAATTAAAAGTTAAAAAACGTTATCGTTAAAAGCTTACGTAAAAATTATAATAATAAACTATATATAAATAAAATAAAAAGCGTTATTAATTAATTAAAAAGTATATAAATAAAGATACGTATTATAACTTATTAATTATTAAACTTAATAAAATATATCGTTTTAAATAATTATATAACGGCCGTATATTTATAAAAAAAAAGCTTTAAAAATAAACATTTATTTATTACGTTATTATTATAAGCGTTAATTATAAATCACTTTTATATTAATATAAGGTTTTTTTAAATAATAATAATAAAATAAACTTTTATACGTATAAAGTAATAATAAAATACGTTATTAAAAACTTAAATAAACATTATAATTAACGCGATTATATTTTATAAAAAAATAATAATAACGTTTATATATTTAAAATAATTATTAATTAAAAACGTTAATAAAAAATTATAAGTTTTATAAATATATATTATTATTTTAAAATAACTTTTATTAAAAATAAAGTTATTATAAAAATCGTTAAAGATTATATAAAACGTTATTTTTATTTAAGCATAAAAAAACTACGTAAAAAAGTTAAAAAAAAGTAAATTAAAGTTAAAAAAGTTAATATTAATAAAGTTTACGAAAATATATTATAACGTTAACTTAAATTAAAGGTTAACGAAAGTTATAAAATTAATAAATAATTTTCTTATATTTTTTATTATTTTTTTTAATTAAATATTAAGTATAATATATAATGTTATATTAAAAGGTAAATGCTAAGACATTACCATTAAAAAAATCACCAGGCTGACTAGTAAAACGTCGCGCCTAGTTCCTCTTAGGCCGATGCTAGCGTCGCCGTCTATACGATAATTACCAAACTGGTAGAGTGGGTAGAGATGGGCCTTTCGATAGGCGCCCCGACACAACGGGCCTAGGGCTGGACTCGGGCTAGTGAGTACCAAGACTGCCCGCTTCGCTGCAAGGTACGCGTGGCGCTATGTGATGCTTTAGTGTAGCTCCAGCTCGGGGTTGGGGGCGGTGCGTGCTCGGCTTTCCGCTTGGCAACGTCCTGATTTTCAGATGATGCTGGCCTTTTTTGGCCAGTGTCTGCGCCAGGTACGGTCAGACCGCTACGTGCCAAGGGTAGGGTATAAGAGTGTTGGTAAGAGGTTGGTAAACCCATGTATAAGCTGAACTTTTTACAGGAGGTAGCTCACGGAAGCGGACCAAAATGGGAATGGAAAGGAGTAGTGTATTGCCGTTTCTAAATAGCATGAACAAATAATAAAACTCTTCGGACGGTGACGCGGACTAAATAGCTTGACAGACGGGACGACGAATGAATAGCAGCTCGACTTATTAGGTACATGTCATGATATATTGAGGCACGACGGAGACAGATTCAAAATCGGGAATCTGATAAGCGATTATCGGTACCTAAAATAGGTAAGGTAAGACACCTACCTAGGAATCTATATTAGCCACGAACGCATGAAATAGGGAAAGGCCAAAAGAGGACAAGAAGGAGGAGGGGAAGAACTAAAAAAGACCAATAGAAGGCGAATCCCATGTGCGTTGGGTTCGTATCCCGAGCCCTGAGCACGCTGCATCTGCATGGTACATGCATGTATCCCAGCTCGCAGCGATTCCTCCTCAGGGGCCACGAAACGCAAAGAAAAGGCGAGGAAGCGACTGTGACCAAGATGCGTGTTCTCCCTGTCCCTGCATCTATCCGCGTACCCATCCAACCGGTATATTCGCTTGCCTCAATTACGTCTGTGCGGTTTCGCATTTATTAGTTCGAAGACGGTTCCATCGTTATCGCACCGCAAAGATCTACCTACCGTCTAATATAAATAAAGTGCGTCTCAGGGGCTCTGAAGCCGTTGAAGAAAACCAAGCTACTTCCCGAGAAATTGTAGCCTGAATATATAATTTGCCTACCACTTAGCACATTATGCCGTGAGAACCTAGGGGACGCAGATAGTTAATTATAAGGTATTTCAATATAGAAGCAAAGCAGCTTAGTTCTTGTGCGGACCGTTAGGCAGATACGGAAGGATTCTATTCGTCTACTACGTTCTACATGTTAAACTAGAACGATGATATCGTCCGGCACAACCTTTGGGCTGCCCGGGTTATGGATGGGACAATCTTGCCAACGACACATAGTAATACAAGTCCACCACTAGTATACGTATACAAGCTCACCTAAAGCGAGTTTCCCTTATTCCCCGTATACCTTACATCCGTAATGACGCTAGTACTCAGAAAAGGAGATCCAGAACTGTCTCTTCCGTCGTGCTTGATATGGTGACTAATTGTAGATGATGCTGCCGCCGATGACGACTAGTTCCTCCTTTACCTATACCACCACCTAGATTATCATGATTTTTCCTAAACCCTGCCGGTGCGCCTCCCCAAGTTGCCCGAATTGCTAGTACATTTAAATCTCCATCCTACACTAGACGCGAATGGAGGAAAGACAATCCCTCCATCGCTCACACCTCTTCATCGCTATCGTCACCAAGCAGCTCGCCTTCGTCTTCGTCCACAATAGCGTAGTCGCCTCTTCCTCGGGCGAAGCTGTCCCGCGTGGTGTACCTCCGCTGGCTTCCCCGTAGCCAGCCGTACCGGCCACCGCTGTCTCGGTTCCTGAATCTATCTACTGCGGAGCTTACATTGCGCCACAGGGCACCGATCAGAAGTGGCATCGCACCGATCACCGCCACGACGGCCGATACAGCCACGACGGGGTACTTGACAAGTGGAGAGTCGCTGTCCAGACCGCTCTGCTCACCAAGACGGATCTGTCCGAACTTGCCCCGCCAGTTGCGGTAGACCCACCAGCCAACCAACGCCGCGAAGGAGATTGGAAGGAAGACGGCAAAGAAGAGGGCGACGCCCGAGACGCCACGCTTTCTTTCAAATTCCTCCTCGTGGCCTGGGCAAGGATGAGACGTGCGCACCTTGTCGGCTTCGAAGCCTCCTTTGCAAGTTGTCAAGGGGATTCGGCGGAAACCGCTGGGTTCGTAGTACTCGAATTCATCCGGGTTCTCCTTGCAAACTTGTTCGGGATCAAGGGGCTGAAGGCCCTCGACGAGCTTACAATGGCCATGGTTGTCCAACTCGAAGTTGTAATCGCTAATATTACAGTTAGTATTCCGCAGATAATTCCTATGACAATTTGCTTGTCTCTGAACTCACCATTCGAAGTCTTGCCGAGTACACTCGCAGTTCTCGACATTGTACAAATGTCGAAGCTTGTAGCCATTGTAGCACTTCCTATCCTTCTTTTTACGTAGGTAGTAGTTCTTGTGGCCGAACAGACAATCATTTGGTTGCAACGGATGCTTTGGTGCCCATAGTTCGTAGTCAGACTTATCCCGGTCTTCATCGTCCTTGCATGGCTCACTGGCTAAACCTGAGAAGTCGATGTTCACAGTGAAAAGCTTGTCCCCCTGATGGCCCCAGAGAAGGAAGTTCCTGGACGAACCAGACCGGAGAGTTGTGATGTCAGTAATAATGACTTCACTATCAGAGAAGGTATAGTCATTCCAAGTGTCGCCCCGATCAAGTGAGTAGGATATGGTCTTGGTCCGCGTGTTTCTTTGCGCGAGGACCACGATAGATCCTTGGTCACCAAAAGACCATGTCCAGATTCCCTTCTTCACCATCTTCCAGCTGAGCCCGGCATCGGTCGTCATGTATGTATCGGCATCTTTGGCATCACCGAGAATAGGGCCAACGTTGCCAACGCCAAACATGATACCAACTGCCGATTCTGATGAATATGTTTTCCCATGGTCGGCTCGTTCAGTATAACCATGAATATGGAGAGCGCAAGACTCATCACCAGTCTTACTATAACAGCTGAACTCTTTACCGTCAATATCTCGTTCGGGAGGAGGTAGAAATCCCCACTCTGCCCCATCGTTGTGGCTAATTCTCGTCTGAAGTCTCTTCGGCTCAGAGTCACTGCCCCTATTCTCGACCGTGTTGACTAGCACGACGCCTTCCAAGCCGAGCATCTTCTCGAAATCCACAAAGTAGCCCTTGTCGCAATTGACGCCTGCAATGCTTAGGACATAAGATGTTCCATTCGAGTTGCTCTTGAGAATCGATCCATAGCGGTGGTTTTCTTCCTCCTCCGTTACGACAAATAAGTTCACAGCGTGTGTTGAGCTGTCCAGAACCGTATATGCATTTGTATGAGGAACCTGGAAGTTGTACGGGAAGTGGGCGGGTGCGTAATCCCGTCCATTCAGACTAGCATACGCGTTGAGTGTTCCCTCCGTTCGATTTTCGGTGGCGACGACAATGAACTCGGCCATGGTTGCGAAATTGCTAACATTCTCCAAGGCCACGCTCATCTTATATTTCGGAAACTCGTCGCTATATAGGAGCTGTAGGGGGTTGTTGTCTTCGTTGTCTTCACGCGACTTCGCTAGACAGACTATTTGCGTGTTGTTGCGAAATTTGTATGCAGATGAACCTGTAAACTCACACCTTACTACGTGACGCTTGATCGTCTCCCAGTTATCACCACGGTCTGTGGAGAGAGAGGCTTCGAGGTAGCAGTCGCTCTTGCTACGGCACTTCTTCCCATGCCATATTAGCCAGTCTGGCCGATCTGGATGAAATGAGAGAGGCACTCTCTCTAAAGAGGTGTCCGGCTCGTCTCGTGGTTCGAAGTAGTCGAAAGTCCGGCCTCGATCGACGGTGTAGAAGACTTTCTTCTCTCGTGTCAAGAGGAAGGCCATATCCTTGACATAGGGATGGGTGACGATCGCATAAATTCCCTCGTTTCCAGGTAGCTTGGGCTTCGTCCAATTCTTGCCGTGATCATGTGTGATGAAAATATCGCCTGGTTTCAGAGTGAGAGCACTATACGGTCTGGCAATTATCGTCTCGCTATCTCCATCATCTAATTCACCGCGCTCGAGGTAGTGCTTATCAAACCGATCAAAATCGCCCTCGAAAGGCGTTTGGGTGTGTTCAATTTCATTACTGCCGGGCGTCTTTGGCGAGCTATGAGCGTCCGAGCACTTCCACTCCTTCTGTTTGTCTTTCTGATCACCCCCAGTGCGCTTGCATTCGTTTCCAGGGATGAGACGCCAGCCAGATGAGCCCATAAATGTGTCGTCGGGGTTGTCTCCTTTACAAGCACCCTCGGGGACCGCGATGGGGCCAACTGGTTTGCATTCGTCGCCGTCTCGCACAAAATTGAAGTCACATTCAAAATCCGCGTCTGTACAATCGCACGGAGAGAATTCAGGAACTGGATCCTTGAACTCTTGTTTGATGAAGCACTGCACGTCCTTCTTCCGCCGGTGGAACTTCTGCGTGCGACCCATTACGCAGCTTGGCTTGCCATCGTCATCTACCCGCGCAAACCAGTCCTCCATGTCACTTTCCTTACATGTGTCCTCATGCAGGCCCTCGAAGTCGATCGAAAATACGTAAAAGCCAGTCGGCGCTGCTCGGGAGCCCTTCCGGGCAGTGAGCAGAAACTTGAGGCTGGTCGAATCTTGGGTGGTCAATAATGTCCAAGGAGAAATGCTCAGTCCGTCAGGTAATTCAGCGGTCTCCCAATTTTTACCGTGGTCAAGGGAGTATTCGATCTCCTTTACATCAGCTTCTTCGCTGTCCCTAACAGCCAGGAGGATAGACCCCTGGTCGCCGAATTCGTACTTGTGCGGGCCTTTGGGCCCTTCGATCCACGTCCGTCCAGCATCGTCCGATATGTAAAGATGCGATTCCCAGTAGCCTTTGAGGTGGCTACCATGATTGCCATTGCCCATCACGAGACCTGGAGCAGGGCTCGAAAAGACGGGGCCAACGTTATTCATTTCCGTGACGGAATGCAGGTGGATCTCTTCGTCACCTGTCTTGGCAGACTCAAACGTCCTGCCGTCGTCAAAGGTTATCTTGGTCTTGATCTTTTTCTCTGCCTTGCCTTTTTCTACGTCTTCCCAGTTGTCTACCTGGTTGACCAGAAAAATGCCTTGGATATTAGAGACTTTTTCGAAGTCGACGTAAGATTCTAGATTGCGGTTGGTATGCTCGACGTTCCTCGTGAAATACGTGCCGTTTGAATTGCTAGTCAGCAGCGTCCCCATCGGGTTGGATAACCGTCTGCTTGTTCTAACATCGATCTGGATACTATAGTTGGTGCTTTCTAATACGGTGTACGAGGCTTCGAGGAGAGGGTGGTCGTGAGGGAAAACGGCACGGTGCCACTTAACAGTGTCGCCGGTCACGAATAGAGCCATCTCAGCCGTATTACGTGAGGTGGCAGCTACTAGAAGATATTTCTTGACTTCAACTATGCTCACAATACCCTGAACAGAGCCGCCGCCGTTCAGGTCCGGCTCATATTCCTGGATGACTCCGCCGGCATCTTTAGCGCTGAAGAAATTGTCGGAAATCAGGAGGCGGTTGTCCTCCTGAGGTGAAAAGATGCCGCCTCTGACAATACATAAGATTCTCTGTTTGTCCAGATCTTCCTGGCCTGTAGTGAAGAGTGGCGATGACTTGGCCCACCAACAGCCCTGGGTGCGCCCGCGCAAAAATTTGGCATCGGTTTCAAAGCCA
This sequence comes from Hypoxylon sp. FL0890, assembly GCA_022497025.1. NCBI lineage: Eukaryota > Fungi > Ascomycota > Sordariomycetes > Xylariales > Hypoxylaceae > Hypoxylon > Hypoxylon sp. FL0890. Next base: position 684,322 of record MU386549.1, read on the forward strand.
TCAGTGGTGTACATGACTACCTCTTCGCAGAGCTCCGGAAACAGGCAATCCATACCGGTGAACAGAATCTTGTCGGGGTCGTCGGCGTGGAAGCTCATCCATCTCCCTATAGTTTCCATAAAATTACTCGTATATGCATCGGTAAAGAAGGTCTTCCATGTCTTCCCTTGATCATCGGTCTTCCAGTGGACGTTAGTACGAGTTAAGACATAGGCGCGATTGGGATCGTATTCATGCATAACCAGGGCGGCAGCCTTGTCATGTTCGATGCCTTCAGCCTTTGACCAAGTTGCGCCTCCATCGGTCGATCGCCAGACGGTGTGTCCATATGCTTCTTGAAACAGGACAACGTTGCTGCCCTTGAAATAGTTTAAGTTGTTCGGAGGGTTCTCAAATTCCTTGACGACGATGGTCGGGCCGTTCTTCGCGTGGACAGTCGAGGCCGTCCATACAAGGGATGTCAGAAGAAAGATAGCTGACCATAGCGAGGCTGGCGCCCCGAAAGCTCCCCTAGCCCTCATGGTTGCGTACTCGTTGGCGTCAACGTGGAGATCATGACAAAGTGTTCGCTTCCGCGTCGAGAGTTGGATTTGAGGAGACGGGACGGGCGGGCCTTCGATCGGCGCGAGAGAAGGGATCTGGATGGAGAGCTCTGTGCTAAGACAGACAGTTATTATTACCAAGTAAAAGCTTTAAACAGGTGGAATATGATAAAGAACTTCTTTTCTCTACCTCTATGAAGAAATATTGATGGTTTGCTTCCTCAGTACCTAAGTATGATTAAGTGTCATCAGTCATCAGTTGTTACAACGTACATAGTTGAGTCTCAGCTTTCCAAATGCGCCGCGCGGACATTTCAGGGATCCACGTTGTACGTACCTTCCACTTCGTACAAGGTATTAAGACAAGTACATGTATCTGCTACGTAGCCTGCCTAGTTCCCACTAACATCGATGCAGGCTTCGGATGGTTCGGTGCTTTGCCACATCTTAGCTGTGGCTCAACCAAAGATCCACTAATCCTATTAGGGTATGTACGCGCAATTACTGATTCGTACAAATCGCATTCGTAACACACACTTCCAAAGTTGTGTTTAAACAAAGAAAAGGGAGTAGGCGATTTGCAGTCGCATGTAATTCTGCGTAGAGATGTCACCACGTCGATTAAGGCGGACATCTCAACTATGCCAGAAGAGTTTAGGTCAACAAGTCGCTTGACACAGCCAATAATGCCTGATGGATGTGGTTAACGTCGAGTATACAACCCAAATATAGAACGAAAGTCCAGGAGTGACAATACGCATCACAAAGTAAGAGGATTCTAAATTAAAAGATACTCTCACTTAAAGATTGCATGAATTTGACGTGACGTCAGAGCAAGAGCGGATGAAGCCGAGTGGGAAACGGGCAAACAAAAACTAGAGACTAACAGGTAAACACTATATTCCATGTATAGAACTGGTAGGGGAATATTCTGTTCGATTAAGGGCTGGGCAAGTTCTCTAGCATCGTTCAGCACATATTATCGAGAGGACAGGAGAAGAACAGGCCTGCAAGAACTATTAGTTGACAACCATGGTAACCGATCTTTCAACTGCTGGATAAGTGTATAGGACGCATACCACTCATATAGAAAGGTGTTCCGTTACCAGTTGTATGTATATAAGCCATTAATCCTGCTACTTAATGGAAATCGTGCAACTATTAAAAAAGGCACGAGACAAATTGGAGAACTGGTAGATATTTAACTTACGAACGGTCATCTCACATAAACGGACGCTGGTGTCTTAGGGTCTAAATGCTCCTATCACGATTGATAAATTACTCAGTTTCGTTGAAATATCATGGGTTCGATAGTGTAAGAGGTATCTATGTGGAAGGATATTCTAAATGTTCGTACCGTGTTCAGACTGTGAGAGTCCCACATTTTTGTTCTGTTTGAAACATCTATAATCCCTGCGAGAAGTGAAACATACCTTTCCAGGAATGCACAAGTCACCTTTTCCGTATCGCATATCTGGAAATCGGCCCAGTCTGGGTACGCCACTATTTTCCCGAAGTATGGGGAGGTAGCATCTATAGCAGAATACCACTATGGAACTCTTCCACGTGTGACTAGCGCCTTACCTGACTCGAATTGCTATGTTATTCTCCTGAATTCAGCGTATGCAGTATCCCCAACCCAAGATTATTATCGTAACTACACCTATAAGCAAATAGACCTAGAAGTTACATAACCCAACTTCAAGAGGGTAACATAGAAAGTTACGGTGGGGGCTTGGTTTAGAACTCCTGAACCCCTCGCCCCACATATTAAATCTCCGGGGCATGAATTGAAAATAACAATACAACGGCGGAGAGTTCTCAAGCGCCCTTGATTGTCGCTTCCGAGGTGCGGTTCGTCTTCGTTGAAGAATCATGCACTGTAGCCGAAGGCAGCAAATAGCCGACCTTGCATGTCCCGTTTGTATAACTGCCCCTCGGCGCGTTTGCTAGTGTATAACACTTTGTCCTGCTCTTCAGCTAACGGCTGTTATTACCTTGGTATTACTATTGGCAAGGGACATCAAGTGCCTTACATACAGATATATACAGATATACTATGTAAGTATACAGTTCTTCGAGAGATTATAAATAACTCTAGGAACGTGATACCTATAATAAACAAATTGAAGGGTTGAAATAATAAACTCTAGGCTTGCGCTATCAGGGGGGTCACCGGGTAAAGCAGGCTAGACCTGCCAGACAGGGTTGGTGGACGTAAACACAGGAAAGCGACAAGTGTGTCTCATGTTCCTTCCTTTTAATTATTTCTCACATAGCAACTCCTCACCACCTCCCACCGCAGCCGCTTTTCTTTCTTCACCCTAGCATCCTAGTCTACCGTCTGCCTGGTGACGCGACGCATCCTTTTCCTGCTTTCTTGCCGCTTTCTGTCCATCTTCCTCCATCCCATCTTCCATACATTTCCTCATCGGTTCGTGGTGTAGTAATCCCTTCTCCTGGCTATAGTCCACTTCTGTTGTTTATATTTGCTGTAAAAACCACACATCGCGCAAACACCTTCTAGGCAACAAACCCAAACGTTGCGTGTCAGCTAAGCCAAATACACAGCATCATGGCGCTGGCGGCCATATACAAGCAGTTCCTTGCTGCGCCGAACTCGTCCCAGCTAGTTGATGAAGCCACCCTTCACTACGTCACCAGCACGACTAGTTATAGAGGTTCTGCCGAGATAATCAAACACTTGAATACCTCGGCCAGGCAGCTCAAGAAAAAGAAGCAAGAATTCCTCTCTGTTGTCGAGGGCCAGAATGCTATTGCTGCCGAAGTCGACACTGTTCTCGAATTCGTCACTAGCGGCGGACCTTACCTTCCCGGTCTTGATGACAACTTCTTGGCTGATCGCACGGTATATCTTCCCATTGTAAGTAGCACTTTTTCGTATGACCCAGGCGTACGAGTTAGTTAATATAAGGCTTAGATGCACATCGTCACCTTCGACAATGGCAAGATCCAGCAGGTTCGCCAGGCGTGGGACCAGGGTTCCCTACTCAAACAACTTGATGTCATCGGCAAAACAGGCCGCAATTGGCCTATTCGCGACAGCACAGAACAGATCAAGTTGATTGAAACTTCCATCAAGTCGTCTAGCGATGCCGGCTCCAACAAAGACCCTTATGAACTGGCCGTTCGCTCTCGTGGCAACTCGACTAATGCCCTTCGCGACCCTCACGCTTCGCTCGCCTTGTTCGCTCCTCGTGAGGAAATCGACGAGAGCATAGCTGCTGTCATCTCCCCTAGGGGCGGAGCTCGGCCGCGGCAACGCGATCTCACCGAGATCTTGGGAGACGAACCAGTAGAAGGTCCCAGTCGCGAACGATCCGAGTCGCCGAGCAAGGCAGTTGCTCCCAAAGCTGGCGTTGAAAAGAAATTCCAGCCAATTCGTCTATTTGAGGAGGAGGAAACTGCTGAAGATACAGTTGCTCCCAAAGCTGGTCTTGAGAAGAAATTCCAGCCGATTCGTTTATTTGAAGAGGAGACTGCTGAAGAAAACTCGCCCGAAGCGGTCGCGTCTCCTAGTCGTTTCATCCGTCCTAACCCCAAGAAGTACAGCCACTTCGACTTTGATGACGGCTCTAATGAATCTCAAGAGGCTCCTCAGCCAGCCGATTCGACCCCTAAAAAGACTAAACACGGCAGTCAATGGTCTTTTGACGATTTCAATACCCCACACAAAGCGAAGCCATCCAAGGTGTTACAGAAGCAAAACGTGCGTCACTGGGGAACCGAGGACGATGAAGTGCAAGAGAGCCCCGAGCGAAAGCCCGTAGCTCCCAAGCCTCGCCGTGATGCCGAGACGCATTTTGAATTTGTCGACGACGGCCCCGATAGCGAGCCTCGTGCTACCCGCCCCCGGGGAGCGACCCATAACGATGGTCTAGGCTTGTACAAGAACAACTTGTACAACGAGGAAGGAGGCGAGGCAGCCGCTGGTGACGAGCCCCGACCCCTGGGGGCTATTACAAATTTGAAGGACCGCGGTCGAGATTTTGAAGCCCATTGGGAGATGAGGGACGATTTACCCGCCCAGATATCCAAATCCAAGCCTGCGGTTGGCGAAAACCGGAAGAAGGCCGTCAAGATGATGGACGCCAACTGGTCGTCCTATGATCAGTCCCCTGTGCAGAAGGAGAACAAGCCCATCGCGCAACGCTCTGGAATTGATGGTGAACGAGGTATTCACATCGGTGGCGACGGAATGGGCGGCGGCAAAGGTTCCAACCGCGACTGGCTATTCGGTGACGATGAGGATACTCAGACTCCTAATCCGGCACCCAGGAGAAAGGCTGCGGCGGCCAACTCCGGAGGTTTCAACTGGGATTTCTAGGCGACCCAACATAACCCTCGACGCTGAAGGGCGTGCTCAACTGGACGATAACAAAATGAACATTCCTACCTATTATGAATGAATATGCCTAGATGTCGCTCATGAATTACGAGAAGAATACCAAAGAGGAACATCTTTTTTTGTGCCCGAGTCTTTACGTGGCGGGAAATCATAGGATATGCTCTGAACAGAGGCGATTGGTTTCCAAAGTTTGTTTGAGTATACGGTACCATATGGACTGGGCGTCACTTAGCCGTACATTAGGATCAGTTATAGTGTCATTGTAGCATGTGGTGGAGTGGACGGGACGATGATTCGGCTTGCCTAGGCGGATGTACGAGTCTATTGCTGTTTGCGACTCCGGTTGTACAGCCGTCTCTTCTTTGTATATTCTATTGGCCCGCACAAAGCTGCCTTTCTTTTCGCTTCGCCTGTCTTAGTATCCGACCAAGCAATAAGTCAGGATTTTGCAGCTTTAGCATTGGTGCTCAGTTTCGCGTCTGCTGTACGGGAGTGTATTGACTACAATAGGTAGTTCAGCTTAATCGATTATTCTAATCATTTCAACTACCAAAGGCTAGATATTCCGATAAACCACCCAGGTAGACTTTCCACGCGCCTCCTATCGGATATGTTGGCGCTCTATGACAAGATCCAACCACACTCCCATTTATGTAAGAGCCTCTATCTTCCGTTTGTCGAAGTGATAGTAACTCGAACCCATATAAAAAAGCAGAAGCCAAAGATAAAGCCTACTGAACGCCTCGCTTCCACAGTATTGTATCGCACATCTTAATCCAGAAAAGGTAAAAACAAGCACCCCCTTTCCAATGATTTAGGTCTTCTAGCGTCCTCCTTGCCTCTAAGCCAACGCCACGTCCGAACCAGAGTGGCTGCGAGCTAGGAATGCGGAACAAAGGGATAGATAGACCTTTCAACACAAAAACTTGTACAGTCGCTTCCACTTCGGCCAACCCCTCCTGTCCTCCGCCTCCTGTGCGAGCAGAATTGGTAGGTTGAAATCTCGACGTCCGGTATCGATGTCCATATCGGACGTCTTGATGAAGCTGGTGCGGGCCCAGAAGCGGTGCCCGAGGTAGGAGATGATGACGACCGGCACGGCCATGTATTGCAGGAAGAAATTCTTGGCGAGCTCACCGGGGGTCCGCGCCTCCCAGTCGACGGGCCATGCGCCGACCCAGAACTGGGCAATAAGCACCAGCAGGTTGAAGAGGAAGCCCAAGTAGGACCCGAACACACCGCATTGGGACTTGAAGGCCAGCTCGCGCAGGCTGTGGCCCTTCTGCGCCCAGGCTTTGCGGAACCGGATGTGCGCCAGACAGATGGACGCCCAGGTGAAGATGGACGATAGTCCGGAGATGGCAACAAGCCAGTCTAATACAACGCCTTGCTCGTTGAGATCAGCAAGGTACGCCAGGAAGCCCATTGATGACGCGACCACGATGGAAACCAAGGGCCGTCCACGGCGGTCTACGTAGGACAAGATCCTCGGCGCTTGGTTCTGATCGGCTAATGCGGCGAGGGTCCTCGAGGAACCGAAGACGGATGAATTTCCGACGGATAGAACGGCGATCAAGATAACGACGTTCATGACCGATGGCAGGACCTCTATACCTGCATTCTCGATAGCGATGACGAAGGGAGACGCCGCCGCGGACGCCGACCCTGGAATGAGAAGACGTGGATCATCGTACGGCACGAGCAAGCCAATGAGAAACAGGGCTACGATATAAAAGAGGGTAATTCGCCAAAACACCTGCTTGATGGCCGTGGGTAGCGATTTGCGCGGGTTCGCCGTCTCGGCCGCGGCGAGCCCAACTAATTCAGTCCCGGCAAAGGCAAAGGCAGCTGTGACGAAGACACTGCAGAGGCCTTTGAAGCCATTATGAAAAGCGCCGGGCTCCCGCCAGTACAAGCCGCCTATATAACCGCCGCCTGGCACACCCCCAATATTCAGAACAATTCCTAATAAGCTTGAAGCAGCAAATAAGGTCAGTAATGAACCATAACCTTGTTAGATGAATCAGTGGCCAGAAGAGTCTTACATGAAGCCAATGACGGCAATAACCTTGATGATGGCGAAAACAAATTCGGCCTCACCATAGCCCTTGACGCCAAATAGATTGATCGCAACAACGGCAAACAAGAAGATAGTCACGAAGATGGCCTTGTCTAGATCTGGGTTCCAATATGTGATGGTTATAGATGCAGCAATAATCTCGAGCGGTAACGCAACTAGCCATTGTAATGCGTAACTAGCATACAGTGTGAGTCGCTTCGGTTGTTATAAAACGGGCAACAGGGAAGCAGGAAGGAAGACAACTTACTTCCAGCCCATGGCGAAACCCCACGAAGGGTCCAAGAAGCGAGTCGAGTAGGCCGAGAAGGATCCTGCGACTGGAAAACAGACGGCCAGTTCGCCGAGGGCCTGGACTGTGCAATACAACATACACCCGACGAAGAAATAGGCGATCAACAACGAAGCCGGGCCACCGACCTCAAGCGCGCGGCCCGAGGCGACAAATAGGCCAGTCCCTTTTGTCGATAAGTCAGTCCAGTCCTTCGCCTTTCCGATATGGAGGCTTAGCTACCTATGGAACCGCCTATAGCAATCATCTGCAGATGGCGGCCTTTCAACTTCCTTGCCAGGTGCGATTGCGCGGTCTGCAAATTGGCGAGCCGCACATCGTAGTAGTGCGGCGACGGCGACACCCTCCTGACCAATTTGGGCCGGTGCAACTGGGCGGCCTCGGCGGCGTGGATCTCGTCGAGAGGATCTTCGGGCGTGATGCGCTGGCTAGGGTCTCGTCGGAACCCGTCCAGCAACCGGTCGAAGAATCGCGGGGGATTCGTTTCTTCGTATAAGGGCTCGCGCATCGTGTAGCTGCTCCCCTGCGCGAGGGAGTCCTCCTTGATAGGAAAGATATTCATCTCGATATCGTGACTGGACAGTGGCATGATGAGACCATTGAGAATCCGCCTCCAGGGCGGGGCAAGTACCTGTTGGCAATCGGAGAGGGAGTTATAAGTCGATAGAATTGTGCTGAGAAGTTTTATCAGAGGGCTGATAACCAACCATCATCTGAGAAAATATACCTAGATTGTCAAGAAGGTGAAGCGTAGAGATTTACATACCTTAGTCTAGATAGACCGTGGGGGCAGACCAACATTGAAGTTCAGGGTAGCTTATCGGCCACGCGAGCTAACTGGGTAGGAGGTATGTACCTTAGGTATCACCCATGTTACATAATGATAGAACCCTGCCTGCCCAATGAGCAATAGTGGAATAGATAACGTGCAGGGACCACTTTAATAGATCGAATCTAATTGTATGGAGATCTGGCCCACGTCTTATGTATATCATAAATGTATGGATCTTCAACAAATAAGCAGAAAATCCTTGGCATCGGAAAGCGTCACTGCTAGGTACCCAGCCTACGATATGTAATTGGGTACATACTATGTAGGTACATGTATGTGGTATGTAGCCAGGGTCACGGACATCGAGTTACTATCGGAAGCCTCGGGCAGAGTCGAGCGCCAAAAAAAAAAAAAAAAAAAAAAAAAAAAAAGGTGAGAGGTTGGTACATATCTTTATTTTCGGTGTTGCCTTATGTATCATGCGGCAAAACAACAAGCAAAACAATTCAACTCCTCAAGTCTCAATACGCCAATAATGCTACAAAAGCAGGGAAGAGGTGAAATATGCAATGCAGATGCTAATTATCTCGCAACTCATTTAATGATCTTCCCATCGGCATCCCGAGGTTTCCGCTTCCAGCCTGTCGAGAACAGCTGACCCATGTCGAATCGCGGAAGAGGGTGTGCCTCCGTGTTGATGACAATCTTATCCAAGGGAAGAAGATCGTCTGGCGAGAAGAGGAGGTAGAAGTACTTCAACGTTTCCGCCTGGGCAAAAGAATCTAGTTAGAAAAATGTACTTGCTGTATAGGAAGGGGGAACTTACCAGCCAAAAACTCTCCATATTGTCCCGCATCACCGGCGGTACCTTGTTCGCGTTAGAAAGACTTGTAAATCCTCCACCATCTTCGACGGCTGTGTGGTTCATAAATGACTTAAACATCTCCCAGCCCCATTCTCGATACTTGATATCACCGGTGATTCTCCACATGTAGAAAAGACTCTCTACAGTCTCCGGTCGCTGTAGATTATGGGTGTCCTGGGCATGAACCGTGAAGTCCTTCCGCCACTCTGCTTGCGGATCCGGGTCGAAATCAGCTGGTGGGTTATGGGGAGCAGATTCCGGACGAGGCGGACTAGCGATATTGAAGTAGGTGATTTCAGCCGCCAGTCCAGTGGCCATCCATTTGTACATGCCCCAGCACGTCTGCATCAGTTCCCTGGCTAATTTCATGTCCGCCTCCTGCTTCTTAGTCCAAGTTGGTAGTTTCTTGGCTTCCACTTCCGTCAATCCGCCCGTGGCGGCGAGAGCGATTGTGCCTGGCATGAAGCAGACCAAGTGATCCATCTTAGGTGACAAAGGTCCCTTCAACCCATCAGGTCGCTCTCCAATAATGGTGAAACCGGAGGGCTCCGTATAAGTAACGAGGTGCTTACGGACTCCTCGCAGAGACTCGTCCCACATTTCCAAGTACACGGACTCCTGCTTGTTCGTTTGTAGGTATTGCTTGATGAGGTACTCATAATAAGAGTCTCCTCGGCTTCCTAGTCGAATGTTGTGGCCTCTGAAAGTACCATCATTAGCATTGATGTAGATAGGCACCAGACCATCCTCGGCTCCGTTATTGTCGACAACTTGCATTACTTTCTCGGCCTTATCCCAGAAGTATTTCTCGCCGGTCAACTTGGCGAGGTATTTGAATTCGAGTTGCAAGGTGGTTGTCTCGGCTGTAGAGGATGCGCCACCCTCGTCGTGAGCCGGTAAACCCTCGTATTTCCCAATGTTCACACTCGCATAAGGCACGCCAGATGGAGAGTCAAAGGCGGACACAATTCGGTCAGCCAGGTCTTTTGCCTTCTCAAGATAAAGGTCCTCCCCGGGTGCACCTGGGTCGTCCTCAGCCAGCGGCGCCAGTTGAGGGAATTCATTCGAGATGTAATGGGCCGAGAGAAGGCCGCCCAGCATACGTATAGTCGTTTCAAAAGTGTTGACGTCTTGATCTTGGTCATATGTTAACGATGTTGAAATCCACTGCCTTGCATGAGTAACTCGGGAGGTGAGATTCATAAGAATCATAGTGTCTAGCGCATCCACTATAATCCAGCCCATTCCTTTAGGAGCCATCTGTTCGCCCTTCTTGGATATTGGGTGGAACTGATCGTAACCTACGGATGAGTTAGCATACAACCACCTAGACCGTACTCAAAAACTCCAGACTAAGTCTCTTACCCCAAGCGTATCTTTCATAGGCATCCCAGCTTAGGGTGAAGGCTTCCACAACACGCTCCCTCCTCTTAGACCAGTCTGCATTCTTCCCTGACTCGGAGCCAGCCTTGAGCCAAGCCCATATGGGTTTGGAAGAGACCGCGGTCTCATGGTGTCTGCCAAATGCGCCAAAGAAGTATAGCAGCGACAGTAGCAGCAGGATGAAGATGGGTGTACGCTTTCTCCGCCAGATGGGCCTGGCGCGCTGGGAGGGCGGGTATGCGTATGGCTTGTCCTTGTACATGGGAAGAGTATTTCGATCATCGAAGAGGCTACCAACTCGATCTTGCACTCCTCCAAGTATTCCTCCGTTTTTATTGGAATGTGACGAACCCTTTCCGCCCCGTGAAGTAACTGCAGAATTGCCCCAGACACGGTCCTCCACTACCCGCTGCGGGTTGCTAAAGGAGGGGACATTTTTAGGGACGGTAAATGACATGTCAAAGTCGTCGACGGCTTGTTTGCCCTTCTCAATAGCATGGATGCTGGCCTCGACGGCGCGTTCGGTTAAGTCGACAGCGGCTCGCGACGCTGTGGTTTTAAGGATGGAAAGAGCACTCTTTCGATGGAGACCGAAAGGGTCGCGAACGTTCATGGAGCAGGGAAGCGTAGCAGTGACAAAGACCGAGCATTGGTAGCCGAATTATATGAGCGAGACTCGTGGAAAGACGACAGGTAATAGAATCGTTTAAATCGCGGGATTACGAAGCATACACAGCATAGAAGGCTACGGTGCTCGATAAATCCAAGGAGTCGAAAATAATCACAAGCGCATATCTGTCTCTATAATCAGTCTCGTCTCCATACGCGGCCTTTTGGAATTCTCCTCCCAAGGCAAAGGCGCTTGAGAAGGATTTACTAGTCGAATTTTGATATAGAGCGAGGGAGCTACCTACCTATATTAAATATGTGTTCACAGGCAAGTACCAGTTGAGGACACCCGGCCAGTTCTACAACGTGTACCTACTTCCGCATGTGGTAAACAGCAGGGATCTCTAGTCCTGTTCCTGCCGCCTATCCGATAAGTTAGGTACCTACCTAGGTACGTATTTAACTTTAACTCGGCGTCAGTATGTATGTACCTATAGGGCTTATGAATATCGCTACAGTATTGTGCATACATAAAATGCACATGCATATGTAGATGTTTTATACCCCACGATTGAACCTGTAACTCATGCGTACATAGAATTGGGAAGCTACCTATCCATGTAGATGGGGTTTTCCTGCCTAACATTAGGTACCTACTCTAAGTACCCATCTTATTCATCATCGACGTTGTAAGTCTGTACGTCTTGAAGCTTTGCTCGACTTTGAAGCTTCTAGACATGATTCTTTACCTAAGTACCGAGATAATTATTCTCCACGTCGTCATCTTACAAATTTCACTTCATTTCAAAGACTTCGTCGTCACCCAGTTTCAACACCGAGATGATAGATAATTTCCTAGGTCATAAATCGCAAATCGGGAACAAAGAACATCTGGTTTCTATCGCCAAGACTAGATCTGCACACAGAAGTAGGTTGTCTTATATTGAGCTCTCACGCACACGCTCACACACACATACGTACGTATGAGAAAGTGATTCTCTATGTGGCATAGATTAGGACTAACCCTTGACAGACAAAAGTCTTTTCTTGAAATAGCAAAGCACTACAGCAGCAGTGACAGCTAACTATCTGATCGATATGGACCAGTCCAATACCAACCGTTTAACTTACAAGTGCTACCCGCATCTTACCAAGGAAGAATTCGCTGAAGTGTGCCACTATCTAGACAGAAGGTACAGTCGGGCTACGCTGGGCCCCGTACGGAAACAATGGCGCCTCCATGTTCATACAGCACTGGAGTTGTCATATGAGAACGGCCCAGGACATACCACTTTCCTACAGATCACGCGACCTTTGGACGACGTAACAAGTGCCGTCAGTGATCTAGCAGCTCAGATGGGCGATGTTTCGCTGGCCGATGATGATTCAAGTATGGAACTGAGTGCCGACCATATTATGGTTGAGATGGAAGATTCAGACAAGGTCAGCCAAATATCCCAAAAGCAGAATGTTGATAGCTAATACACTTGCAGGAGGCCCTCGCCAAGAGACCGAGGTTTCCAATCCCTCATGTCAAGTATGAGGTACATCACCATCCAACATATCGTGCACCTTGCCTCTGGTTCAGTCTACACAACCTACCGGCTGGTGAGCCAGCATTCGACATGGATACTGTTTTCCGGCGCCTTGTTCCTGAGCAATTCAAGGCTCAACTTCGACAGATGGGCCCTATAGGTGGTATCTCAATCGATGTAGGTAAACCTTCCGCGCTGTCCAATGAGTCAATTGCTTGTTCTCATACCGGGTATATTAATGTCTCTACCTTATGACTAACGTGACGTCTATAGCATCACCCCATCACAGGAATCCCTTCGTTCTTCGTCCACCCCTGCGCCCTTGGGGACGCCATGGTTGGATTTGACTGCTCCAAAGAAGACTATCTCATGGTATGGCTTGGCCTTGTGGGAGGAAGTGTCGGCCTCTGGGTCCCTCAGCAGATGGCCACCGTAAATGCACGATGATATTTGAGGCCACCGCATACCCAAAGCAACAAACGAAGCCCTATAACATCGTAGTTGAGAGGGAGGTTGTCTCCTGAAAGATGCTCATTCGACAGACAATATTAATGCGTCTTCATTCGTCATCGCTGTCCTCTTCCATCGCCACATCTTCATCGCTCTCTTCCTCTTCCTCTTCGTCGCGAGGTCGCTTTTGTCCACGGGTATCTGGGCTCTTCGCATCCGTCATGACACGGTCGGAACTCTGAGGCGGTTTCACAGGTAGGCCAGGAGGGGCAGCAGCAGCTGGTGCTGTTGCGCTGGCGGTTCCAGGTGCTGGTGCGTTGAATATGCTTTGTTGAGCTTCCGTCATCTCGACGTTGGCGGCGGCAGCTGATCCTGGAAGCTTGTATGTACCGTCCAGTTTCGCGATCATATCCGACTTGGATTTTGCGTACTCAATGTGCTGCAAGTGGACATAGGTTAGATAGATTCGACACCAATATATAGACGTATGAATTTGTTACATACTAGTTCGTGGCCTAGAAATTTGAATGCTCCCAGTGATCTCATGGCTTGGGTTGCGGCCTGCACATCGCGGAATACAATGTGAGCTTGACCGCGCATCTTCATGGTTTTCAGAGCCACAACATCGAGAACAGGACCATAGGTCGAGAAGAGCATATAAAGCGCCGTCTTCAGGTCTGCCTTGTTGATCTTATTGGACGGTAGATTCGTAACGTAGAGTCTAAGCACGCCATTAGCTAAATTGTCAAGACATAGAATGGAATCCTGAAAACTGACGTCTGATTTGGAGGGATGGGAGCTACCTTGCCGCCAGCCTTCGAGGTTTGCCCTCTTGCGACTGTGGTGGTAGTAGCCATGGTGTAAAGGTGAGTCTAACAGAGGTAACGCGCAATTGTTACTTTCGTCGCTGCCCCAATCTCATTTTCTCGTCACCTGGACGGGGCTAGAGGTGCACGTTACGATGGCGTTTGAATGTTGTAAAATCCAATTGCTTTGGTTTACAATATCTCCGGTGGTACCTTCAGGCTAGTAGCTAAGCAGGCCACATATTTCGGCAGAAGGACTTCTTTAGTCCCGGTGCACGCCACATTTGGTGGGATAATGTGGCTTAAATAGGTTAGTGACGCAACGCTGCACAGCCCACCAGCCCACCAGCCCACCCCATCCAACCTTGAGCCGACCTTGCGACTGCCAGGGAACGTACACCTCCTTTCTCATTCTCCGTTCTACAAGAAACTTAACACCAGGTCGGACGTGATAGTAGAGAGCTATACTCCTATCACTGGTGTTAAGATAATCAAATAAAGCCCAAAGACGAGAAAGAAGCTTATTAACATGGCTGCTCCCGAGGTTCATCACCTCTTCCACCGCCCTATTGCCGACCATTCATTTTCGGCTGATCGCAACACCTTGGCTGTGGCCAAAGACACTACCATCGAGCTATATGGTAGAGTTGGCAACGCTTTCAAGCTCAAGGATGAATTAAAAGGTCACGACAAAACTATTACCGGTGTCGACATCGCTCCGGGTAGCGGCCGAATTGTCACGTGTTCTCAAGGTCTATATACCCTCATCTATGATATGGATTCTCTCATGAAGCGTTATTCTAATATAACCTTATAGATCGCAATGCTTTGGTCTGGGAGCCTTCACCTAATGGCTACAAACCCACTCTGGTACTTCTGAGAATTGCTCGGGCAGCCACTTTCGTTCGTTGGTCTCCGTCTGAGACCAAGTTTGCTGTTGGATCTGGCGATAGAGTCATCGCTATTTGTTACTTCGAGGAAGAGAATGACTGGTGGGTCTCTAAGCATCTGAAGAAGCCCATTCGGAGTACTATTACCACCGTCAACTGGCACCCTAACTCGGTACTGCTCGCTGCCGGCTCTACCGATGCCCATGCAAGAGTCTTCTCTAGCTACATCAAAGGCGTCGATGCTCGTCCAGAACCTAGCGTCTGGGGTGAGCGTCTGCCTTTCAACACTGTTTGCGGCGAATTTCTTAATAACTCAGCCGGATGGGTACACTCTGTTGCCTTCTCCCCCAGCGGTGACGCCCTTGCTTTCGCTGCTCATGACAGCAGCATTACTGTCGTCTACCCTACCGGTCCCGAACAACCCCCAAGGGCTGTCATCAGCGTCAACACCCAACTTCTACCCTTTATGAGTCTGATCTGGAACGGCGAAAGCGAGATTATCGCAGCTGGGTATGACTGTGAGGCGTTTAGATTCAGAGGCGACGCTTCTGGGTGGCAGCTGAGCGGCACGCTGGAATCTAAGGGAAGACCCGGCTTGGGGGAAAATCGAGAAGAGTCTGCCTTGAACATGTTTCGGCAGATGGACTTGAAAGGCAAGGTCAAAGACGACACCCAGCTAAAGACTGTTCACCAGAACACTATCTCGACCGTCCGCGTTTACGAGTCTGATGGTGGACACGTCAGCAAGTTTAGCAGTAA
Source organism: Hypoxylon sp. FL0890 (assembly GCA_022497025.1). Taxonomy (NCBI): domain Eukaryota; kingdom Fungi; phylum Ascomycota; class Sordariomycetes; order Xylariales; family Hypoxylaceae; genus Hypoxylon; species Hypoxylon sp. FL0890. The sequence continues at coordinate 699,671 of MU386549.1, forward strand.
GTTTTCCTCCTATCTACGAGGCCTTGGATTGTGATTCGTCGAGAAGCTAACAAGATACAAAGCAAGCGGTGTCGATGGTAGGATTGTCATCTGGCACACTTAGATTAAATAATAAAGATCGAGATCAATTTGAAGTGTCTCAAACTACTTTTCTCTTTTTGTCCGTGTTGCGTAGCATTTCTTCCTACTTCTGTTCTTGTACCTGCCCGAAGTGGCCCTTTTCAGAAAAATTCTTAGTCGTGTAAGTTGCCAGAAGCCTTCAGTCAACCTACCTCAACCGTCTCTAAGCCTCCCGTGCTATTAATACCCGCGGAACCCTCCCTCTACCTTCTGGTTCAGTATTTCTGTAACTTGACCATGCCAAGATCAGCAACATCGCCAAGTAATTTCATCTATCAAAAAGCTCAAGGTTCATCCGTCGCTTCATTCATGTCTGACGACCGGATTATGGAGCTTACAGATCCAAATGCGCTTGGCATTTGCCGGCCACGAGAGTCACTTGCGATAAATCATGCTCCTTGGGAGGCAGTAGATCACGGCTTACGTGAACCTACTCAAACAAATAGGCGGGCTACATTTCCGACCACTCTGATCCCTAACGTGTGCCAAAAAGGATCACAACCCAGAGACCTATACGAAAAATATAGTCCTACACACTGCCCGTGCTTCTTTTGCCACTACCAAATCGAAACACTAGATGGACTTCCACCAGAAGCCCTGGGCAGAGATTTCTATTCCGAGCCTACATACCACCCTCCATATCTACCCGCAGCTACCGTGGGTCCCCAATGTGTTAGCAGCACAGCTTCAGACGGCTCGCCCCAGCAATACTTCCCTACGCCACTCCTTCAAGATATCACATCTCCCAGAGACCAGTGTTCACCGGTGGCCCTACCAGGCATTGGTAGTCCGACTCTTAGCTTCCGTAGTAGCACTCCCGAGCGAACACAGCGCATCTCTGCTACTGTCCGCGCCGTGCATGACATCTGCCTGCAGTCGACAAAGACGTTCCTGGATTCACACCTCGCGAATCGTCGAGCAAGGGCTAGTAACTCGGCAGATGGTATGCGTATATCTCACAAACAGTCGAAATCAGGGACCAGCAAGAATACCACTTCAAACGACAACATAAATATCAGCATAGACAACACCAAAACCACCCACAGCCCCATCCCCGAATCGTCAAACTCGCTCCTCAACAACATCAGCAGCATTTGCACCATGCTATGGGCGGGGTCGCAGCGCGAACGTCTCGACGTCCTGAACGTCGAGCGCGCGGCCGTGGAAAACATGGGTCGGATCCTGTGCTGGGCGGAAACAGTGGCGCTAGGCGACTACGACGAGTGGACTATGGCGGACGAGGAGGCATTGCGGCAGGTGCTGGAGGCGGGTCGCAGTCTGTGCTATTGGCTTCAGGTACCGGATGGCATTCAGGGGGTGGATGCTTTGGAGAGCGACGTGATGGGGCCGGGATTCGGCGTGTTTTAGGTGAGAGGCAGGAGGTTAGACTTTAGGAGAGAGGGAGAGAAAAGGATACTTCGGGGTGGTGATGGGTAGATGATAGTGGACAACGGCGTGGATACAGGGGTAAGATCTGGAATCAACAGCATCCGTGGTGTTATTAGCGATGAGAAATCTCTGCAATAACCATCCATATTTCCCACCGCCCTAATAAATAAATTCGAGCAAACAATCATGATAATGTATTACCTTCAGAGATGTGATATGAACACCTACATTGGATTGGAGCCTGAATGCTGGTAATTTGTTACTATTCTTTATCAATACCTATATGGAACGGAACGCAATTACATTATTCAAGGCCATAATCTAACCACCGCCTCAAAGGATACGAGCGACGCCTTCACGGCGACCAGCCTTCTATGTTCATTCGAAAACCATAGTACCAGAAACGTATCAACATCCATATGTCCCTAGTACCAAGGATCTCGAGTACTGGATCTCACCCTTTCCACGAATTATGATTATTGGTACCAAACATGCCGCGTCGTGCTTGAGCTCGGTGGAGCGGCTGGGAATCTTGGGTCGTAATCTTCCGAGCCAGCAGGATCGTGATCTAAGGGTTCAAACGATGTCTTTGCTACGCCTCTAGGCCTAATGCTAGCTTCATACGTAGATTGTCGCGCAGGGGTCTCGGTTCTCGAAGCCGAATCGTATCTTAGTTGGCTGCCGGAGTAGCTCTCGTTTTCATACGCCCTAAGTTGGAGCGCAGGATCTCCATAAACAGTATGACTGTGCTGGAATGGGACATATAATCGTTCCCGCTCAAGCCTAACTGGTTGTCTCACGAGATATTCGCCTGTAGAATCCCTAACTCGGACAAGCTCATAAGCTTCTGCAAATTGGGAGGCAGGTCGTCGTGCTCGGGGATCAACGCCATATTCTTGGTGATATCCCTGGTGAGGAGGCTGGCTATATAATTCATCATTCAGCCGCGCCTGCGTCCGCGTAGATTCATGGACCAGGTCGACCGAACGAGAGCTGGGACTACCTTCTCGGTATCGGTCAAAGTGAGGCCTAGGCTCATACTGAGTGTATACGGCATGCCCAGAGCGGAATTGGTCATAAATATGTCCCCTGTTAGAATCGATGTAGTGGCCAGAGCCGACACGTTTCTCAGGGAAAGGCTGCCTTGCATGTTGGATATCACCAGTGGGCCTCAGTTGATATTCAAGATTTCCAGGTGGAACTTGCTGTCGATCGAGCTGACTTTCTAGACCAGCCATCAAATCATCATCTTCTTGTTCCCAAACGTTTGCGGGTTGCTGATGACCTTGAAACCGAGTTGAATGCGATGGGGGCCCAGCAATCTGAGTTGCCTGAGTGTGATAACTTCTTGGGCACTCTACTTCCCGGGTCGCCGCTGAGACATCAGGCTCTTCTGTCGGTAATGGACGCTGGTTTGTCGAAGCAAGTCGGGCCGCCTCTCTGCGATCCGCGGCCCACATTGCCCGAATTTCTTCTTCCTGGCGGCGGTCTTCTTCTGCAACTAGATCCTCATCACTAGGTTCCTGCGATTTGATTCTAGCCAGGGTAGCTGCTACACTGGCAGTACGATTTCTGAAGCCTTGGCCTGACGTATTTTGATCTTTCGTGGAATTTCCCTTCAGCCTTTTTGGCTTTATCTCATTTGAACCCTGCCGTAGTTCAGATGACTCTTGGCCTGGATCACCTCGTTGAGACATTGGATAGGCTATCGGAGTAGGGGTACTCGACGCCGTGGATTGGTTGAGAGCTTGCGCGTTTGGAAGGTTAATAGGGGACACTCCTTGTGGAAAACCAGTGGTATGCCGTGCTTGAGGAAAAGCGTCGGAAATAAGTGAATATTTCTGGCCATCCATATTCGCCAAATCATAAAGTTTAGTCAAGACAGACAGATCTGGCGTATGGACCATATCAACAGTCCAGTCGAGGGAGGGCAAATTCGGTGCTCGTGGCTGATTGAAATGGCTTTGGCGAAAATGGTTAACAAGTTGCGGGAAAGAATATGTTCTGTGAAAGGGACCGAAGCCGAGATGGCACGCCTTGCACATGAGCCCATTGACATTGCGCACTGGCCGCATCTCCTTGTTGTTCGACAGTCCGTCAATGAACAGGTCCAGCGTTGGACTCTCAGTGAACTTAGATCGGAATCTCTGCACAATATGATGGATAACAACGCATACTCTGATATCTCCTGGGAGTTCCTTTAAGCCGGCTGTGGCGGACCATAAGTCGCGCGAGCTTCGTGCTAAATATTGGAGTTGAGCATGGTATATATCAGCGGGAGAGCCGTAGGGGTGAAGTTGGAAATGCATTTGAGAATTACTCCGGCTCGCGTTGTAATTGTGACCATAGTGGGGGGCTGTTGTGGAGGAATGACATGGAGGTCCTGTGTGCATTCCGGGAGGAAACGACGGGTGTGAGTTAGGGTAAGTATATGACGACGGGTGCGGATACAAAGAACCGTATTCATGCTGCCCCGAGGTAAAGAGACCCCCCTGCGAGTATGGAGCTGGGTGTTGCACTGTTTGTCCATACACCGAATGTCCGTAGCTGGATGAAGGTGCAGCAAGGTACGGAGTTGGCTGAAAGGGTGCTGGGGTTGAAGCTGAGGAATAGACGCTGGCATAATTCTGCGATTGCAAGGTCCCATACGACACAGCCGGTGGTTGTACAGCCTTGACAACACGAGGGTCGGGCTTGAATGGCGGAGTCTCTGGCCATTCGGCCCGCCAATGGACGACGATGCTTCCTAAGCTAAGAACATTCGTATGCTTAGCAGCGTAATGTTGAATAACGCCTTCGAACCCGAATGCCTTGTAATTGAATTCGCAGCCGTTGCAGAAGAAAAGATCCTTTCGATAGGACTCTGTGAGAGGCTTTATCTTTACATCAAAGAGCCACTTCATGTTCTCGAGGGTGAGCTTTTGTGTAAACGGGCCTTCCGGCGGGTCTTCGACTGGTACTTGACCAGTAGCTCGCGCCTCGGTAGCCTCTTTTGAAATTTCTGTATAGAATCTCTTGCGAACGTGAAGCAGAACTTCAGCTGCAAACTGCGGGCTATTCTCCATATCAACATTGTGTCCATCACTCCAGCTATCTCGGATGATTTCGTCCGCATATGCAGAGATCCGTGCCCGTAGAGGTGTCTGGACATCATCCCAAGCCTTGTCGATGAGCTGTTTAGTTGATACACTGTTCTCCTCGTTGTGTTGACGTTCTTCAGATTGCTCTTGGGTAACGGGTGACCGAGGAGAGTTTCCTTGTTCGCGCTTCTCAAGTTGCTCTGCGTCTGCCCTTTGAGCAAGCAAGCGAGGCTTAAGCAGATCCCATGCGTTGTCGTCAAGAGGCGAGCTGATCTGGATAGCTGCCTGGAAAGAAGGGATGAGTGCTAGTGTGTTAGCTGGCAGCGGTGGATCGAGTTCCATAGCACGTCGTTCAATCTCAGCGCGGCGCGCAGCCTTAAGTTCTAAGGCTTCTTCGCGAGTTCTGACACGAGAGACGCTAGATTGAACGCCATGTTGGAAAGTCGAAGGCATCTTGCCTGCGTGATCGTTTTCTATCAATGTGGAGTTAGCTATGATTGAAGAGAGCTGAACTACGGCCACTTACGAATGGATGCGGCCGGAGAGGAATGCGTGGATTGAGATGTTCTTGCAATAGGAATAATGGGGTGTGGATTAGGGGTGTGTTGTCCAAATGTAGCACTTGAAGTCGGATGTGGTCGAGAAGCCAACGAGGAGATATCCGTTGAAACTAGTCCCTTACCGCTTGCTACACCAACGCTGGGAACGTTATCAGGAGACAGTTGAGTTTGCATCTGGGCAACTCCACCAGTTGATGCCCACTTCTCCCATCGCATTGAATCGGTAATCGACTCCCTTCCTCGAGCTTCTAGGCCTTTCAACCACTCCTCAGCTGTTGCACGGCCCATTGATTCGACTGAGATAAATTCCTGCTTTAATTCCTCTACGTGTTGGGAGAGGTATATCTTAGTCACTTGCAAGTCCGGTTGCACTAGTCCTTTCTGTAGGGCGTCCGGCGATATCGTTTCCATCTCACTGGTGATTAACACAAATGGAAGCGCTGATCTCAATAAGGAGGGCACCGATGATGAAAGTAACAAGCTGACTTCCTAGATAAACAGTGAGATGAAAATATTCGTAGCTTAGATTTAATATATTAGGCACATACACTGATCGTCTTCTCCATGAGGCAGGGACCGCAACTTCGAGTAGCAAATGCCCAAATCGGCTGACTCTTACGATGGCGTTCATCATCAGATGGAGTCAATGAAGCCAAACCGGGTTTGCTACAAATCTGACATCTTTTCCCACAGGCAAGGCGCCACATATCGAGCTCAGTCTTCTGCTGCAATGGAGCTGGCATTCTGGGCCAGAAACGCCTTCTGGAGAGCTGCCATATGGCATCAGATTTCATCCGTGGAACAGAGGTTCGTGAGGGGGATGGCGGGAATTTACGCTGGTAGCGAGACGAGGGATCGAGATATACATTGAACAACTTGTTGACGCGCAACAAATTACCCAACGCTCTTGGTTGGACGAAAGAAAATATACGGTGCCAAATCTCAGGGGGAAGGAGAGACTTGTCTGATGGATAAGTAGCTGCGGGTGTTGGTTGATTACAATCCTCATCTAGCTTCACCTTCTTCGTTGATACAGCTGTGTAGGATAGTGGATCTGCCCGTTCAAGAGATTTCCGCTTCTTAGAGATGCTCTGGCTTTGCTGGTAGCCGGAGACGGCGGCTGCCGTTGGATGAACTGATAATAGTGGTTGGGTCGGGATGTATTCATTACCAGTCGAAATTAATGAGCTACGCTGGTCCTCATCTTCCGAGTCAGACATGGAGACATCGGAAGATTGTGACTCCTCACTACTAGAATCCAGGGGGATTTCGTCATCTGCGGCTGGGAGTAGAGTTTGACTATGGTTATTTGCTCCCGTTTGTGAATCGGCCGAGGCCTTGACGAGGCTGTCTGGTCCCTTATTAACGCCCATGTTTTTCCGCCGGGGTAGCTGACAAATTTTATCGTTAGAGAAATAAAATTGGCACCTAGTGGTTAATATGAGATCCTATCTAGGTCGGTATTTTAAATAGCAAGCCATATAGAGGCAAACGAACACTTGTCTAGAAACGTTGAGATGGATTTAGCTCGGAGAGTAGTGATATACTGAGTAGTTTCTCAAGGCTCGTCACACTTTCGAGCGAAAATGTGGCTCCTTCAGAGAATTATGAGGATGAAATGCGAATAATAAGAGAATACGCTGCTAATAAAATGGTGAAATCAACTCGGTAGAGTAAGTAAGGCTTCAACTGGAAATCCCTTGGGATAGAACGTTGAGAAAAGCATGGAGATTATGGTGCGGAAGAGATGAGCTGTTGAACGCGCCTTGTCATGCAGATAAACGGCAAGACCAGGTACCAGTGAATATGAAATTGGGTAATGTATCAGCTACCGGAGAGAGAGGTTGAGAAAAGCTGGAAATGCCCGTACGAATAGGAGATGTCAAGAATCTAAGAGCCGCGATGCGAACAGGTAGGAAGTTGGAGAAAGGTAAAGGTTTAATTTGGATACCTCTGGGCCAAAGTACACATAGGTACGTAAGGTACATACTTACGTACCAGGTACCTAATAACGCATCCTCGCTGCCACGGTACCAGGTTTTACCAAATGCCAAGAACTCGACGAAATAGGTTAGCGTTATCGCTGCTTTATCTTAAGCTCGGGTCGCTCGATCATTAAGCTATTAACGAAGCATATAATTTATATATAATTTATATAAAAATACATTATTTATAAAACGGTTTTTTTTTACCGTTATATCGTTAATATAAAGTGTATAAATTAAAGTTTTCGTAATTTACTTTATTATATATATTAATAAAAATATTTAAACATTTAAAATTATTTAAAACATATAAATAAAAAAATATCTTAATATAAATTTATTAATGTTTTTTTAACTTTTTTTAATAAACGTAAAAAAATTATATAACTTATATAAATTAAAGCGATTATATTATAAACGTATTAAAATAAACTTTTTTTTTATTAATAATGTTAAATTAAAAAATTTATAAATATAACTTAATTTTTTATATAATTAATCTTTTAAAATGGTTATAATTAAATTTATAATTATATAAAAATATTTTTTATTTTAAAAGATTTTTTTTTAAATAATAATTATAAATTAATTTAATATTTTTATTTTTATTTATATTTTTATTAATTATATAATTATATATTAACTTAATAAATAACGAGTTTTTTTATATATATTTATTTTAAGTTTAATTATAATTAAGTTAAAAATATAATTAAAGTAAAAAAATATTTATTTATTATATTTTTAAGAAAAGTCGTTAAAAATTATAAAAATTTTAAAGAATTAACGCATTATTATAAAGTAGTAAGTGTTTAATTATAACTTAATAATTAAAATTTACATGTTTAAATGAAGTTACTTTAATGTTACGAAGCGTATTTATTAATTAATGGAATTTATAAAATGCGTTTAACCTTAAACCGCGTTAAACGTAAAATTAATTAAATCCCTTACATGATTAATTCTTTAAAATGATTAAATCTCTTACATGGTTAAACCTTTTAAAATAACCAACCTTTTAAAATGGCTATAATTAAATTTATAGCTATATAAAGACATTTTCCGTCCCGAAGGATTCCTCTCTTAAACAACTTCATAAATTAATCATACATTTTATTTTTCCCCGTACATGCGTATACGCAAGTAACCACCTAACAATACTTTTATATTTAATATAATAATACTCTTTGTTATAAACTAATAATAAGCCACCGTTTAAAAGACTTAAAAAAAGGCTCGACGCCGAGAAGATAAGTCACATAAGGCGCAGTCACGTGATGGGCTTAAAAAGCTTAAAAGGCTTAAAAGGTTAAGCTATAAAATGCCGTTAAGCTAAAAGACTTAAAGGGCTTAAAAGGCTTAAAAAGTTAAAACCATTAAGCTAAGTAAGCCGCAACTACTTACGATCATTATGTGAGAAAAGAATTATTATATAAAACATAAAGTTTTCTTATATATTCATTTTTTATTATTTAATTTAATTCTTTAATTATAAATACTTTAAAAAATATATACTTTATATTCACGAAGTATTTATTTTAAATTTACTTAACGTATTACTTATTATAATTTTTCACGAGATTTTACTTTAAAAATATAAATTTAAATATTTTATTAAGCTTTAAACATTTTTAATATAATTTATAACCATTAAAAATAAAAGACTTATATTAAAAATAAATAATTTAAAAAATCGTTTAATAAAAGTAAAATAAATAATAACATTTAATATTTTAAAAATATACCATTATATTTAAATTAAAAAAAGAAATAAATAAAAAATAACTTTTATTATAAATTATAATTTATATAAAAGCTTAATGATTTTAAACTTATTAATGTATTAATAACTTTTTAAAGAATAATTATAAACGTTTTAAAAGAATATATTAATAAATTCGTGATTATATATTTTAACGACATTTTAATTTATTTTAAAACTTTAAAAAAACATAAAAAACACGTACGATAAATATTATAAACGTTAAAAAATGTTAAATTAAAAGTATATTTAAAGAAGAGTAATTTTTATAAGTAAAATATTATAAAGCATATTATATTATACCGGTGTATTATATAAATTATGTCGTATATATTATATTAAAAATGTTTAAAACTTAATAAAATATTTAAGTTTATATTTTTAAGGTAAAGTTTTATAAAAAATTATAATAAGTAATACTTTAAATAAACTTAAAATAAATGTTTTATAAATATAAAGTATATATTTTTTTATCTTTATATATAAAAATTTAAAAAACTATAAAATTAAATAATAAAAAATAAATATATAAAAAAAACTTTTATTTTTATAATTAATTTTTTTTTATTATAATTTAACATAATTAACAATGTTTAATGATTATTATTAAACACTTACTTAATTTTACTTAATAATTATAATTAAACACTCGCTTAATTTTATTTAATGATTATAATTAAACATTTTATCCCGGTAAATATATATTTTTATACCGGGGTTTTTACTTTTCTTTTAAGCTTATTAACGGGTTTTTTTCGTTAACTCGTAACATTAAATTTTTTATAAAATATATTATAACCGTAATTAAAATTAATACGCGATTATACGAAAAACGTTAAAAATTAAAATTAAAAAAAAATGTTATAAAGCGTATTATATTATGCCGATACATTATATAAATTATATTATATATATTATATTAAAAATGTTTAAAGTTTAATAAAATATTTAAGTTTATATTTTTAAAGTAAAGTTTTATAAAAAATTATAATAAGTAATATTTTAAGTAAACTTAAAATAAATGCTTTATAAATATAAAATATATATTTTTTAAAGTATTTATATTAAAAAATTAAAGTTAAACAATGAAAAGTAAATAATTATTATATAAAAAATACCCTTTTTTATATTTTTATTCTTTTATCATTATAAGCTTTAAGCTTTACGTGTTTTATAAAGTTATGAGATTTTTTTACTTTATTTACTTTTAAAAGCGATAAAAGCTTTTTATTTTATTTTCTTTATAAAGCTTTCGTGCTTTTATCACGTGATAAAGCGACACTTTATCTTACCCCACTTTAATGGCTTTAAGCTTTACTTTTTTAACTTTAATTTAAATTAATCGTTTATTATTAATTTATAATAATAAATTTTAATAAAATGTTTTTATAATTTTAAAACATTGTTTTTAATATTTAATTTTTCAATTAATTAATCGACTTAATTAAATTTATATATTCGCGTATTTAAACGTTATAATTATTTAAATTTATATTATAAACGTTTCTTTTAACGGTTATTATTTTAATTACACTTCGTTAAAGTTTTAAATTTATCGTTTCGTGATTTACGGTTAAAAAAAACTTTATAATTAACGTTAATATTATTATTACTTTTAAGTAATTTTTAATTTTAAGCATAATTAATCGTTTTAACCATGGTATTTTTATTTCGAGATTTAATGTAATGTAATTTTATAAATTTAAACTAATTACTTTATTTTTAAGCTTTTTATTTTAAAAGTAAAAATCGTTCGCGTTTTAATTAATCGGTTTTTACATGTTAATCGCTTAATTAAGCTAGTAGTTATTTAATTAATAATTTAATGAAGCGATGAAACTTTTAATTATTAAATATAAACGATAACATGTAATTAAGTTTAAAGATTTATGTTTTCGTGATTTTTTTTTAAATGTTTTTTCGTAATAACCGCGTCCGTTAATAAGAATGTATAAAAGCCCTTGTCATTTTAACAAAGGTTCGTCATTAAATACCTTTTTAATTAATATACTAAATAAGCTTATATCTTTTATATTTAATAAAAAAACGTTGCTTAAAAGATTTTATTTATTATATAAGCGTTTAATTTAAATAAACGGTAATTTATTATTTTATTACGTAAACAACATATATTTAAATTAATAATATTATTAAAGTTAATTATTTTATTTTAAATAATACTTTTAATAACGATATAATTATAATAACTTTTACTTTTAAATTTAACTTTAATGCTTAAAAAACACGTATACGATGTAATTTTTATGTAATTTACCGTTACGTTTAACGTATAATGTATAAAAGTAAATTAAATAACTTTAATGTTTTTTTTAAAACTTAAAAAACGAAGAATTTAATGACGAAGTAAAAGCTTAAACTTTTAATTAAGCTTTTAAAGAATTAATAAACGACGAAAACGACGATAACAGCTTTAAAAACGATATAAAAAAATTAAAAAATAACATAACTTAATTTTTAATATTAATATTAATAAAAAGTCTTTATAAAAATACCGTAAACATGGCTTTTTTTAATAAACTTTATAACCACGAAATGGCATTTCGTTAAAATAATTAATTATATAAAGCTTAAAAAAAAGCTTAAATTAATTATTACGTTTTTAACTCGTTATATTATTAATAATTATATAAAAGTAAGTTTAATTAAAAAAAAAGTTTACTTATAAATTTATAATAATAAAACTTATTAATTTTTTAACGAAAAAATAATTATTAAAATTATTAAATAAAAATTTATTTAAAAATATTTTTACCGTATCTTTTAAAAAAGATGTAAAAATAAAAACATTAATAAGCTTATAATTATAAAAGAATAATTATTATAAGTAAAGTAATTAATAATAATAACCTTTTAAAAAGTTTTATAACTTTTTAACTTTATTATATAATAATTATAAATTAATAAAATCACGAAAAGCCGGATTACATTAAAAAGCTTTTAAAAAGTTTTTATATAATATTAACACCTTTTTAATTATTTTAAATAAGTAATAAAAAAGATTATTATTTTCGAAGTTATTAAAAAAAACGGCGAAATTAAAACGGAAAAGGTAAATTTATTCGATGGCATAAATATAAAAACCCGCTGCATTTTAAAGGTTAATTTAAAACTTGTTTATTTACATTTAAAAAAATATTATGAAAAAATAACACTTATTATATACGCCGCCGCCGTTATATTTTATCTTTATAAAAAATAAAAAGCTTTAAAAAAAACTTAAAAGTTTTTACCGTTTAAGCAGTATAAATGAAAGACTTATTATAATAAAAAGCTAAAAACTTTATAAAAAAACGAGTATTAATAACGAGAAGTCGAAGATAATAATTAAAAGCATAAAAGGATTATTAAGCCGATGGGTTTTTTTTAAAGACGGGCGGAATACCTTAAAGCGAAACACCTTACTTTTTAAAAAAGTTAAAGTCGTAAGCGGCATGGCTTTATTATACGTTAAAAGGTTATTAATAAGTTAACTTAACACTTTAAAAAACGTCTTTTAAAGCGCCTCGTATATAATCGAAAACTTTTTACGTGGTAAAAAAATATAAGTGTTAATCGGTTTTTTAAGCTATTAATAATAACGGTAAATATTCTTATAATAGCTTTATTTACGGCGGAGATTAAAAGAAGATTTAATAGTTATAACGAGATGAATTAAACGAAGAAAAGCCGTATGCGACGAAAAGTTATAATAAACGTTTAATGCTTTAGCTTATAAGTAAAGGCGGGCATTTATAAGCCGAAAATGCTTTTACACTTACTCGAACGTAGCGATTAATAATAAACAGTTGAAAAAATCGCTATAAAAAAAAGGTTAACGGCGGGCGTTAAAAGCGGAAAGCATAAAAAATATTTTAAAAATAATAACTTATAAACGTATAATAATCGTAAAAAACTTTAATACGTTTAACGACCTCGTTAAATAAACATTGATTTTTTACGGTTAATATCGTTTTAAATTTTATAAACTATTAATTAATTCGCTACGATTTAATAAAAAGTAAAAAAATTAATAATATAACGATAACGATTAAAAATCGATTAAATCGATTAATTTTAAACATTAATTTATATAACTTAAACTTTTAAGCTTTTTATGTTAAATATAAAAGATATAAGCTTATTTAATAAATTAATTAAAGAAATATTTAATAACGAACTTTTATTAAAATAATAAAAGCTTTTATATATTTTTATTAATAAACACGGTTATTATTAAAAAACATTTAAAAAAACGTTAATTAATATAATATATTTTAAACTTATTTTACATGCCATCGTTTATATTTAACACTTATATTTAACACTTATATTTAACACTTATATTTAACACTTATATTTAACACCTTGAGTCCATCACGTGACTACGCCTTATGTGGCTTACTACCCTGGCTCCTGAACCCCCTCCTAGGTCTCTCAGCCAGCGGCCCATTGTTGGCTCGTAACACCGGTCTTAGACCGTATGTGGTGAGATCTGCCCGAGCTCATACTAACGTTCAAAATACACACAGTGCCTGCAGACGGCGTGGGAGCAGGCATGTACGTATCCAGCCTCGTCGCGTAATGAACACATACAAGTGTTGGCAGTGTTTGGTCCCTGGCCGCATTGGCAGCACCGCCAATAAAAGTAAACTCTTGACAATTGGCAACCAGAAATACGACATCTGGCACGTGTACCGTGTATGGTGGTTATCGAATGGTTTGAACAGAAGACACCTCTGCGCCGGGCTCTCGAACAGTACGTTTTGCTGTAGCTTCTATGTCCACATGGGTGCTGCGTGATCCGGTTGTGGCATGAACAGGCCATTGCGAAGGTTTTTCTAGGAAAACGAGTAGTAATAGTGATGATGAATGATGAGAAAGTAGACCTCAAGCAAAACTAATCTAATATGAAAATGCGACAGGTTGCCGGTATGAAAAGAGCAGTGAAGACGAGAGCTATGGAATAAGGAATTTCTGAACTCTACACTGCGCTTTATATACAAACGTGATGTTGGACTAATATCTATTTCCTTCGCTGTTATGACGATGATACCTTTAAGACCAACATAACATAAGGAGGCTTAGGCCATCCATCATGTGTGGCCTTGATTCCTTTAACCGACTGTGATCTCAAACACGACCTAGCCAGTTGAACCAGACAGACTTCAGTCTGTTCTCCCTTGTGGCCAACAAGCGGCAAGTGTTTGAAGAAAGGGTATGTTGGCAGCATAAAAAAAAGAGGCATCTGGCTACACCTAACCTGGGATCAAAATGTAGACACCGTTGGGTCTAGGAAATGGCTAACAAAGTTTGAGCGATATTCCAAAAGACCACGAGGCCTGAGAAAAGGCGGCAACGACTTACACTCCCACGGACAAGTCGACCGTGACGATGATGCCGGGCCAATGGAAAGCGAGGCACCGGCATCATTGGCGCGGCGTGACGGCGCCCGAAAGCCTCGTGTGTTCTCCGAGGACGAGGCGCAGTTTCGCGCGCCTCCGGGGGGGTTTAGGATACCAGGCAGCAGCTCCCTGTCCTACAATCGCCTTCTATACCTTTGCAGCCAACACAACCAGAATTACGAGGGGCTGAGGATATCGAGAACATGCTCGGTGGCTCTCGACCCACACACTCCGTGGCCCACGTGCACGCAGGTAACAACAATTCGGACATTGTAGCCAATAACAATGGTGATGGTGGGGGATCTATGACAGAGTGAATGTGCAGGGTGATGGATTCATCACGTTGGCCGTGAGTAGCCTGTAGATGCTGCGCCGTGTGCGTGGGCTTTTAGGATGGATAAAGCTGTTTAGCGCGCGCGTCACGTAACTTAGGTAGTGTAGAAGAGACCCCACAAAATCAGTTATAGCTTAGGCCTCCAATCCAGCTACCAACACATAATACACATTAGATCCACGCTTTTGCACTGGTTGTTGGCCTGTACGGTCACAGGCATATTATCTTTTTCTTACGTTTCAAAACACTGCTATAAACTCTGAAATAGGTTCACGTGATTATCTGGCAGTTAGTTGCTTCCCGTCGAATTACTCAGGCTCAGAGGAGCCTCCAACCTCAACACCTATCGATCGTCATTCTACCTTTTCAACCCTCACTTCTGTCTACTTTTCAACAACACAGAACGCCCTTCGTTGTTTGTTTTGGAGCCCCAGGCCAACGGTCAAAGCAAAGATGCTTCCTCCGGACTGGCAAGCTGTGCGATGGGACAGCGGGTGCGGGGATGGCATCTTTATAACCATCATGCTACACGGCAAACGTTTTCGCGTTTCCATACTTCCCACTACCTCCCCCGATACCATGGAAGGGCTTCTCATCTCAAGATTCGATTCGATCCCCTATGAAGATGAACGACGATCTCTTGCTATTCAACGCGAAATCGAGTTACTTATCTACGAAGCTGGAGGATCGGTCTGGGCCCGGCTAGCTCCCCCCAATCTCGGCGAGCCAGAGCCTTCGGATTTGCACTCCCTTCTGTACCCGGAGACCTTCGCCTTCCGCTTTGTTGCGAAGGATGAGAAATGGGAATTGATACCAGACCACATAGAAGAAAAAGCCGACCACCACCATCCTTCTGGCAACAGAATTGTCAACGACATAGGATTACCTCAATATTCTTCCAAAGACATCCATGTGCTCGAAATCATCACTGGGCCGGGGGATATCACCAAAGTCTCGGTAGATGGGATAGAGATGTGTTGCAAGAGCGGCAAGGAGGCTTTCTTTAAGGGCCTTGAACGCGAATTTGACTGTCTTCGTACAGTCGCGAGATCGCATCTCGCTGATTTGATTCGAGTACCCAAACTTCTTGGTCTAGTCACGTCGGCGGAGACGGGGGAGATCATTGGTATCCTAGAAGAATACATTCCTACGGGGAATCCATATACCCTGGGGAGTCTTGGGGACAAAGAGGGGTCAGAGGATGGGGCAGAGCACGAGGGAATGGAGGATGAGGAAGTGGAAGTTGAGATAATAGAGGCTTCGACGGAAAGAAGGAAGAAGTGGGGGTCCCAAGTTCGGGAGACGGTTGATTTACTTCATGAAATCGGGGTTATATGGGGAGATGGAAAACCGGACAACGTGCTCATACACAAGAAAACAGATGATGCATGGGTGGTTGATTTCGGTGGTGGTTATACATATGACTGGGTCGACGAGGAGTTGATGGAATCTCGGCAAGGCGATGAGCAGGCGGTTGGCAAGATTCTCGAGTTCTTAGAAGCTCAATGAAACTTATGAGAAATGACAGCCCTGTCATACACGGGCGTCGCGATTTTTCCTTCGGCTACGACCTTAGCTACGATGCGGGAATTAGGTTAGATTATTAGAAGGCTCTCTTCCACGAAAAGATACTAGGTGGTACTTATGGTTTTGTCGTGACCCTTGTGAAATTGTAGAAGAATGTGCATGACAAGGCGATCTCGGCCCTTGCATTCTACATCGGGGACAATATACCTGTCTATGTCTTCCCAGCCGAGAACCTTCTAAGCAGGACCTCCTATCACTTTGTCCCTCCCAACCTAGATCCAAAATCCCTTGTATCGCGGTTGAACGTACAGGAATTAGTAGGATTCGCGTTTTCTGTTGTAACGTTGCCGGCTGTATCAGCAAACAGCGTAAAGATTTACAGTCGCTTCAAAAAAAAAAAAAAAAAAAAAAAAGTACGCAGCTAGGATCGGATGTGTCTTGGATTTCTCATCTTCGATATTTGATTTTTATAAGAGGTTCCGCCAATAGCTTATATGTCTTCTAGCGTTTTCGTTGGCCCGTCTAATCATTTTTGTTATAAACCAACAAGTGGGCCACCGACGAAGAGGCCCAAAGAGGGGCTCAGAAGACCAAGAGGAAAAGTCACGTGACGGATCACCAGGATCACCAGGAACACCGGGGGTGAGCACGGTGATCGGAGGGATCGCTGACCACAGGAGCACTCGGCTCACTAAGGGTGATCGAGGTGAGCGAGGTGATCACGGGCGCAACAGTGAAGAAGGGTTTATTATATGAAGGGAGGATTTCTTATGTAACTATTCTTCACTGTTTAATCTTATAGTTCTTTAAGTTTTTATACGTAAAGATAAAGGAATATATACTTTATATTCGCGAAGCATTTATTTTAAGTTTACTTAAAGTATTATTTATTATAATTTTTTATAAGACTTTATTTTAAAAATATAAACTTAAATATTTTATTAAGTTTTAAGCATTTTTAACATAATATATACGATATAATTTATATAATATACCGGTATAATATAATACGCTTTATAACATTATAATTAACTTATTATAATTACGATATCGCGGTATTTAAAAAAGTGATTTAATTAATTAATTAATTTAATTAATTATTTAATACGTTATATTTTATAAAAATATTAAATGTAAAAGTAATTATATTTATTTCGTTATTTAAAGCTTGCGTTTTATATAATGTTTAAATTTAAAATATTTTTATAAAGTTTATAAAGTTTAATCGTTTATTATAAATTCCTTTAACTTATACCGTATCCGTTAAATTTTATCCGTTGTTATAAATTAATTTTATTACGACCGGTTATATAAACTTTAAAAAAAAACGAAAACATTTAAAACGTAAGTTATAAATAGTTAAAATCAACTACGATGATAAGCTTATAACGAAGCGTGTAAATCACGCGACGGGTAAGTTAAAAAATATTATTAAAAGGATTATTATTAATTAATAAGATTTATAAATTTAACTATACGTTAAATTAATTATTTAAACGTTAAATGAAACATTAAATTAAATAAGCTAATAAACTTATTTTATAAATTAACGGAGATAATAATTATTTTTTATTCATTATAATTACTTATTAATAATTAATTAATGTAAAAAGATAATAATTATTTATAATTATAATTAAATTTATAGTTATATAAAAACGTTTTTCGTTTTAAAAGATTCCTTTTTTATACTTAATAAAACATTATTAATTTATATAAAACTTTTATTTTTATTTACATTTTTTATTAATTATATAATTATATAATAACTTAATAATTATTATATATTTTACGATATTTTTTAAGTTACTTTTTATTTTAACTATTAATTTAAATATATAATTACTTTTTAAAATTATATAAGAAAATATTAACGAGTTAATAAACGACGACTTTATTTAATATTTAATATTATAATTAATTTTTTTAAAAACATAAAATTAAATACGGTTAACTTAACGAGCTTTATATAAATTAAACGAGTCGTTATATTTTTTTTAAATTTTATTAAATAATAAAAAGCGGCTTTAAAAACGATAATTAAAGTTAAAAGTATAAAAGTATTAAAAGTAAGTTCCGCCTTATAATATTATTACTTATCTCATATAACGCTCGACGCTTTATATAATAAACTGTAACTTTGCTACGAAATCATTTTTACCTTACTTGTCTTGGCAGGTAGTATGTTTCCGCTTTCTGTTTAGATTAATGAGACCGAGAGGCTCCCGATTAAGAAGTTTAGCTCGCTTAAAGTCCACGATCATGACATCGCTATTATCGGTATCGTATAGTATATTACGCGGTTCGGCATCGCCATAGAGAACATGCAGATCATGAACTGCCTTAAACCCGGCGCTGACAGCGTCGACGATAGCGGTTTTATCGGTTTCGCTAGGCAAATCAAACAAAGGCCGCCCAGCCCAGCCGAGGAACAAAAAGTGTTTAAAAACACTACCGTCGTAATAATACGGCAAAACCAAATCCATATTGCCAATACATACGGAATATGCTTCCCCTGAATGGTACATAACTGGTCGTACACATTTTTTTCATGTTGTAGACGGGTTAGGTGGGCGGTCTCTACGCCTTTGGCCAAGGGTGTAACCATGAGAAGACAGGCGGATTTTAAAAAGCGCCCCGACAGATCCGGATAGGTAGAGTGGCATAGCGTCCGCATCTGGGCCACGGTCTCTGGCTGACTGGGCTCGTATTAGGCATTGAAACTCTGATAAGCTAATGTGCCGTCGCGTATGGTCACTGAAGTTGGGGCATCCGTCGTCTATAGGCCCGCCGCTCGCTAGTCCCGACAAGCACTTCTGGGTGCAGAAGGGCCGGTCCTGAATCCTCATTTGTGTGTCTTTGTACATTTGTTCCTTTGCTCCGTCGCTCGTGCCGCCTCTGCCACGACGGCCCCGCTTCGCGCCCTTAGCTGTAGTGCTCGTCGATACAGGTGCTTTCTTAGAGGAGCGTAAGGATCGAGAAGCAGATGGGGAGGGGGGTAGATCTTCGTCTTCGCTGTCATCCTTGTTCTTGGTGGGGGGGGGGGGGGGGGGGGGGTTTGGGGGTTTTTTATGTCAACAACCCCGACCCCGAAATGAACGCCAAACGGTAAAAACCCTAAAGGATTAGAGCCCGGTTGGGGGTATTATTGGTTGGG